>CM033649.1:90033766-90047055 GCA_019512145.1 Engystomops pustulosus
TACTGGCCACAACAGGGGGAAGAATCAACATTACTGACAACAAAAGGGGTGAGAAGCAAACATTACTGGCCACAAACAGGGAGGGATCTCATCATTAACTGGCCACAACAGGGGGGAGCAGGGCGGTTCCAGGTTTCAGTGGGCCCTGGGCGACAGAAGCCCAGTGGGCCCCGTTGCAGTCAACTCGCGTAACCGGCATGGATTCATTAATACCGACCAGCCCCCCTCCTCGCCCCAAACATTGATATGAGCCCCTCCTCGCCCCATACATTATATAACAGCCCCATCCTGACCCCCAATACAGTGTATGCAGCCCCCTCCTCCCCCAATAAATTATATGCCAAAAGGCCCCATACATTATAAGCAGGCCCCTCCTCGCCCCCAATACATTATATGCAGCCCCCCCCTCGCCCCCCCCCAATACATTATAGCAGCCTCCTCCACTGCCCCCAATACAGTATATGCAGCCCCCTCCTCACCCCACTACATTATATGCAGCCCAAATCCAATTAGATGCAGCCCCCCTTGCCCCCAATAATATATGCAGCCCCCTCAAGAACACACAATAAAGTATATGCAGCCCCTCAGACCCCCAATACATTATATGCAGCCCCATTCATATATTGCAGCCCCCTGCGACCCCAATAAATTATATGCAGCACCTCATCAGATTTCACATTATAATAAAGCACCTTCCCCACTGGATTACATACCGTTATGAAAGCGACGTAGCAGATTCTGTGACCGCGGCATGCAGGAGATGCAGAACAACAGAGCGCCGCTTCTACGGAGCCAGCACCCGGCCAGACCCAAGGCTTTGGGACGGGCTGGTTGCTCACTAGTGGGCCCTCCAGCGCCTGGCGTATCCCCCGGCACTTGCCCGGGTTTGCCGGTGTGGCGCGGCACTGGGGGCGCTCCACATTTGGCCCCGGGCAGGGCACTCCAACCTACTGGCCCCCCCGGGAGGACCACTACTGGCCCCACAACATGGAGGAGCTCCCTCCTGCCACACCCGGGGGGGTCCTTCTGGCCCCCAGGGAGGGACTCATCTTCACGTGCCCCCACAACAGGGGGGAGACCTCTCCTTCTGGCCACAACAGGGGGGAGACTCAACATTACTGGCCACAACAGGGGTGAGACTCAACATTACTGGCCACAACAGGGAGGGACTCATCATTACTGGCCACAACAGGGAAGGGACTCAACATTACTGGTCACAACATGAGGCAGACTCAACATTACTGGCCACAACAGGGGAGGGACTCAACATTACTGGCCACAACAAGAGACGAGCTAAAGATTACTGGCCACAACAGGGGAGGGACTCAACATTACTTGCCACAACAGGAGACAGACTCAACATTACTGGCCACAACAGGCATGAGACTCAACATTACTGACCACAACAATGGACAGAATCAATATTACTGGTCACAACAGGAGGAGTCTCAACATTACTGGTCACAACAGGAGACAGACTCAACATTACTGGCCTCAACAGGGGAGAGACTCAACATTACTGGCCACAACAGGGGAGGGACTCAACATTACTGGCCACAACAGGGGAGGGACTCAACATTACTGACCACAACAATGGACAGAATCAACATTACTGACCACAACAATGGACAGAATCAACATTACTGACCACAACAGGGGGGAGAGGGACTCAACATTTAACACTTAAAAAAAAACAAATAAAAAAAAATCGACCTTAACAAGGGTGGCCACAAGTGTGGGACAAAAGATACAAAACAATATAGGAGGAAACTCAGGGGGTCCCTTAATTCTGTAGTTTTACACACACAAAACTAAAAACTTTCATGGTTCTGTAACAAATATATAGGCCAATATGGTAGAATACTGGCCAGGGCGCATATATTATGAGGGGGTAGGGGGTGCAACCATCAAGCCCTTGGATGCTGGATGGCACCATAGAGGAAGCCATGTTTGTACCTGGCAATAAGGGGTGACTATTGACCCATATCCATAAGGTTGGGGAGGGTAACGGTCAAGCGGTCTTCATCTTTCATTATGTAGCCCCAGTCTACGGGATAACAAACACTACCGGCCGCCACATTAATTCAGTATAAATTGCTTTGAATTCACCCAGTGAAACACTGAGCGCGCTCCGTACGCTCACGTTGACTCGATTTCATTACGCCGACGATCTCAATAGAAGAAGAGAAAAACACGGAAGGTGATTTGTGAGCTGTTGCGGCCCCGTCATTAGCCGCCTCTAATCTGAGGACGCGGCGGATGATGTATCAAGTCTCCCTAGTAATAATCTTGTCCCGGCGATAAGCAACGCGTCGGCTACAAAACATCTGATGTAAACAACGCGGATACTAAATAAGGACACCGTCTCATCAGCGAAGACAAAACAGGCCAGTCTGTTATGGCAAGCAATTAGACAGGCGGAGGGAAGCAACTCAGCCGCTGCGGGAACTCATCCAGCCGGAGGACAGGAGAAAATAACACAACTCACAGGGAAGACAAGTTAGAAAAGCTCCTTAAAGGGGAAGCAGACCTCTTAAAGGGAGTCCACCAACTACCAAATCACCCAAAAAGTGGAACCACCATCATGTAGGGCATTTTATAAGCTTTCCAGAAATACCTTTCCTGTTTCCTAGTGATCCTTCTTTCTAGAGAAAAAAACTAGTTTTTATATTTATGCAAATGAGCGTCTCAGTGCACCTAGGGCGGGGCAGTGGCTGCCGGTGCTCCTGTGTTGAGTTTTCCTGAGCCTTCCGAATGTTATGATATAAAGGAGCCGTTCTGTGGCACGCTGGATGAACGGAATGCCTAAAAGAAGAAAATCGCCCCGCCCCCTGTGCACTGAGAAACTAATTTGCATAAAGATAAAAACTGAATTTTCTCTCAAATGATGGATCGGTGGGGAACAATAAATAAATACTTGAAAAGCTTAAAGCCATATGCTATACAGGAACAGTCCCTTTAAGTATTATTACTCCAAAGCCCATGGAATAATTGATAAAATAACAGTGAAAGTAATTAAAATATAGGGGCAGATATACTTACCCGGTCCGTTCGCGATCCAGCAGCGCGTTCTCTGCGCTGGATTCGGGTCCGGCCGGGATTCATCAAGGCAGTTCCTCCGACGTCCACCAGGTGGCGCTGCTGCGCTGAAGTTCCCTGAAATGCACTGAAGTTCACCATTCTATCCTGGATGAAGGTGAGTGCAAGCTCTGCGACACAATTTCCTTTTTTAAATGCGGCGGTTTTTCCGAATCCGTCGGGTTTTTCGTTCGGCCACGCCCCCGATTTCCGTCGAGTGCATGCCGGTGCCGATGCGCCACAATCCGATCGCGTGCGCCAAAATCACGGGGCAATTCAGGTACAATCGACGCAAATCGGAAAAATTCGGGTAACACGTGGGGAAAACACGAATCGGGCACTTCGTAAATGACCCCCATAATCTCTTCCCATTTTGTTGTCTTGTGCTAACTTATGTGTCTCCATGGCATGAGAAACTGAAGTAATATGTGAGGAGGAGTAAAGCTTACCAAACACATTAAAATAATAGGGCAGATTTACTTACCCGGTCCAGTCACGTTCTCGCGACGCGTTGTCCGACGTGGATTCGGGTCTGCTACGATACACTAAGCACGTGCACCCGATATCCTGCATGTGTCACTTCTGCGCCGAGGTCCGCCGGAGTTCACCTTCTTCTTCCCGGTGCATGTAAGTGCTGATCTTGCGACACAAATAGTTTTTTAAATTCCGCGGTTCCGAATCCGTTGGGTTGTCCAACAGCCACGCCCCCCGATTTCTGTCGCGTGAAAGCCGGCGCTGATGCACCACAATCCGATCACGTGCGCCAAAATCCTGAGGCTATTCAGTGCAAATCGGGAAAACGTAAAAAAACATATAACTTCCTGAAAAGAGAATTCCTGAGGGAGATGTAAGGAGCTGGCCGAGTCACACACATCCACTATCTGTCTCTCACTTCCTCCTCACCCATCCCTCAGGAATTTTCTTCATCCTCACAATGGAATTGTGCAGCTTTTCCCTGCAGGGGGAAGTAAACAAATCATTATACGTCTATGGTGTAATATTGGCAGACGGTCCCTATGTACTAGTCTCATACCTGCAGCATGTTGGTAGCAGTAAGACCTGTCAATCAGGAACAGGGAGGCGGGGCAGTACAGGCAACCACGAATATGCAGGACTCACTTACTGTGATTGGACTCTTTTTTGATTGGACTGATTTTTTTAACATTGCATCCATGAAAAGGAACCATATGAGGATAAGCGCAATATTTTTTCATCATTAATTCCAGATTTGCTCATTGGTGTCAGTAAAAATCTCTAAAACACAACAATAACCACCAGCGTAAACCAAAGACTAAAAAATTTCCAACTCATGAATGGGTTAAACCAATACTAAAGACAAGAGGGGGGTACGAGGCACCGAGAACCTCAGGCCTGAATAATTCCCTTAGGAGAAGTAAACATTCTGTTTTCTGTTACAATGTATCAGTGCACTTGAGCTTTCGCGTGATGTACAGCAATGGGGTGAGAGAAGGCAACTGGGGCAGAAAGACGAGGCAGAGCGACGCTGCGAGTGATTTATTACGGGTATGCAAATTGGGCGTCCGGATTAGCATGCGGTGACATCGCCGCGTGGTAAATAATTAGCTATGTGTTTGTGTACCCGCTCTGTGTAGTCAAGTGCTCCAGTTGTTTATCATCTCCAGCAACACGCGCTCCATCTGCTGCTATATGTGGACGCAATCTTTGGACTCTTCACAAGGCGACTGACCGCAACTTAACTGTTTGCTTGCTGTAATTAGTATGTGCTCTGAGATCACATTATGATGGGTATTAAAATAAGGCAGTGGGAAGAAGGGCAGGAGGAGAGGAGCAGATTGTACATAGTGTCCTATCTGCAGGCAGCATGTTATAGAGCACGAGGAGCTGAGCAGATTGTACATAGTGTCCTATCTGCAGGCAGCATGTTATAGAGCAGGAAGAACGATATCAATAGAAGAGAAAAAACAGGAAGGTGATTTGTGAGCTGTTGCGGCCAGTCATTAGGCTTCTAATCTGAGGAAGCGGGGATGATGTATCAAGTCTCCCCTAGTAAAATCTTGTCCCGGCGATAAGCAACGCGTCGGCTACAAAACATTGATGTGTAACAACGCGGATACTAAATAAAGGACACCGTTCATCAGCGAAGACAAAACACGGCCAGTCTGTTATGGCAAGCAATAGGAGGCGAAGGGAGCAACTCAGCCGCTGCGGGAACTCACCAGCCGGAGGACAGGGAAAATAACACAACTCACAGGGAAGACAAGTTAAGAAAAGCTCCCTTAAGGGTAAGCAGACCTCTTAAAGGGGTCCACCAACTACCCAATCACCAACAAAAGTGGAACCACCATTATATAGGGCATTTTATAAGCTTTCCAGAAATACTTCCTGTTTCCTAGTGATCCTTCTTTCCAGAGAAAAAAACTAGTTTTTGTATTTATGTAAATGAGCATTCAGTGCACCTAAGGGGCGTGCAGTGGCTGCCGGTGATCCTGTGTTGAGTTTCCTGAGCCTTCCGAGTTATGATATAAGAGCCGTTTCGTGGCACGATGGATTAACGGAATGCCTAAAAGAAGGAAAATCGCCCCGCCCCATGTGCACTGAGAAACGAATTGCATAAAGATAAAAACTGAATTTTCTCTCAAATGATGGATCGGTGGGGAACAAAATATATACTTGAAACGCTTAAGCCATATGCTATACAGGAACAGTCCCTTTAAGTTTTACTCCAGCCCATGGAATAATGATAAAATAACAGTGAAAGTAATTAAAATATAATTCTTCCCATTTTGTCTCTTGTTGCTAACTATGTGTCTCCATGGCAGAGAAAACTGAAGTAATATGTGAGGAGGAGTAAAGCTTACCAAACACATTAAAATAATGGGGCAGATTTACTTACCCGGTCCAGTCGCGTTCTCGCGACGCATTGTCCGACGTGGATTCGGGTCTGCCGCGATACACTAAGCAAGTGCGCCCGATATCCTGCAGGTGTCACTTCTGCGCTGAGGTCCGCTGGAGTTCACCTTCTTCTTCCCGGTGCATGTAAGTGCTGATCTTGCGACACAAATAGTTTTTTAAATTCCGCGGTTTTTCCAAATCCGTTGGGTAGTCCCCCCGATTTCTGTCGAGTGAAAGCCGGTGCTGATGCGCCACAATCCGATCACGTGCGCCAAAATGCTGGGGCTATTCGGTGCAAATCTGAAATATTCGGGAAAACTTAAAAAAACATATAACTTCATGAAAAGAGAATTCCTGAGGGAGATGTAAGGAGCTGGCCGAGTCACACACATCCACTGTCTCTCTCACTTCCTCCTCCAACCCTCAGGAATTTTCTTCATCCTCACAATGGAATTGTGCAGTTTTCCCTGCAGGGGGAAGTAAACAAATCATTATACGTCTATGGTGGAATATTGGCAGACGATCCCTATGTATAGTCTCTACCCGCAGCATGTTTGTAGCAGTAGAACTGTCAATCAGGAACAGGGAGGCGGGCATACAGGCAAACCACGAAATAGCAGGACTCACTTACTGTGATTGGACTCTTTTTTGATTGGACTGATTTTTTTAACATGTGATCCATGAAAGGAACCATATGAGGATAAGCGCAATATTTTTATCATTAATTCCAGATTTGCTCATTAGTGTCAGTAAAACTCTAAAACACAACAATAACCACCAGCGTAACCAAAGACTAAAAAATTTCCAACTCATAATGGTTAAACCAATAATAAAGACAAGAGGGGGTAGAGGCACCGAGAACCTCAGGCCTGAATAATTCCTTAGGAGAAGTAAACATTCTGTGTTTTTGTTACAATGTATCAGTGCACTTGAGCTTTCGCTGATTACAGCAATGGGTGTGGAGATGAGAGAAGGAACTGGGGCAGAAAGACGAGGCAGAGCGACGCTGCGAGTGATTATTAAGGGTATGCAAATTGGGCGTCCGGATTAGCAATGCGGTGGTGACATCGCCGCGGGTAATAATTAGCTATTGTTGGTACGCTCTGTGTAGTCAAGTGCTCCAGTTGTTTATCATCTCCAGCAAACAGCGCTCCATCTGCTGCTATATGTGGACGCAATCTTGGACTCTTCACAAGGCGACTGACCGCAACTTAACTGTTTGTGCTGTAATTGTATGTGCTCTGAGATCACATTATGAGGGTATAAATAAGCATGGGAAAAGGCAGGGTGAGTGGAAGAAAAGGGCAGGAGGAAGAGGGCAATTGTACATAGTGTCCTATCGAGGCAGCATGTTATAGGCAACGAGGAAGCTTGAGCAGATTGTACATAGTGTCCTATCTGCAGGCAGCATGTTATAGAGCAGGAAGAACTGAGCAGATTGTACATAGTGTCCTATCTGCAGGCAGCATGTTATAGAACAAGAGGAGCTGAGCAGATTGTATAAAATGTCTTATCTGCAGGCAGCATGTTATAGCGCATGAGGAGCTGAGTAGATTGTACATAGTGTCCTATCTGCAGGCAGCATGTTATAGAGCAGGAGGAGCTGAGCAGATTGTACATAGTGTCCTATCTGCAGGCAGCATGTTATAGAGCAGGAAAAAGGCCGAAGGTACAGTGTCCTATCTGCAGGCAGCATGTTATAGAGCAGGAAGAGCTGAGTAGATTGTACATAGTGTCCTATCTGCAGGCAGCATATTATAGAACAAGAGGAGCTGAGCAGCTTGTATAAAATGTCTTGTCTGCAGGCAGCATGTTATAGCGCATGAGGAGCTGAGTAGATTATACATAGTGTCCTATCTACAGGCAGCATGTTATAAAGCAGGAGGAGCTGAGCAGATTGTATATAGTGTCCTTTCTGCAGGTAGCATGTTATAGAGCGGGCGGAGCTAAGAAGATTTTACATAGTGTCCTATCTGCAGGCAGCAGGTTATAGAGCAGGAGGAACAGAGCAGAATGTACAGTGTCCTATATGGAGGCAGCATGTTATAGAGCAGGAGGAGCTGAGCAGATTGTACACAATATTGCAGGCAGCTTGTCATAGAGCAGGAGGAGCTGAGCAGATTATACATTTTGGGGCACATTTACTTACCCCGTCCCTGCGCGATCCCCGATCTGGACTGTCAGGCGAGGATGTCAGCGATGAACAGTAATTCATTAAGATCGTGCGCCCAATATCCTGCATGTGTCGCTTCCCCGCTCAGGTCTGCCGGAGTTCACCTTCTTCTTCCCGGTGCATGTACGTGCATGGCTTGCGACACAAATTTAAATGTTAGATCCCGTGTGTAGTCCGAGTCCGCCGGATCGTCCAACGGACCACCCCCGAATTGCGTGTAAAAGCCGGTGCGCGTTTGTGACACAATCCGATCGCGTGCGACACAATCCCCGGAGGGATCCCCGAAAAGTCGGGAAACCCCACGAAAATAAAGCCGGGGGACACTTCATAAATAAGCCCCATTTACCTATATGCAGGCAGCATGTTATAGAGCAGGAGGAGCTGAGCAGATTGTACATAAGGGCACATTCAATAAGGGTCCGTCGGACGCATTTTCGTCAGGTTTCCCAACTATTTTCCGTTTTGCCCTGAAGTGCCCCGTTTTTTTGGCGCATGCGATTGGATTGTGGCGCATCGGTGCCTGCTTGCATGCAACACAAATCGGGGTCGTGTACGTCAGACAACCCGACTGATTCGGACAAACCGCAGAATTGAAAAACCAAATTGTGTCGCGAGATCAGCACTTACATGCACCGGGAAGAAGAAGGTGAACTCCAGCCGACCTCAGCATGGAAGCGACACATGCAGGAAATTGGATGCACGATCTTAGTGAATCACGGCAGCTCCAAATCCTCATTGGACATAACGGATCAGCGGCGTCAACGGTAAGGGTAAGTAAATGTGCCCCATAGTGTCCTATCTGCAGACAGCATGTTATAGAGCAGGAGGAGCTGTGCAGATTGTACATAGTGTCATATCTGCAGGCAGCATGTTATACAGCAGGAGAAGCAGAGCAGATTGTACATAGTGTCCTATCTGCAGGCAGCATGTTATAGAGCAGGAGGAGCTGAGTGCAGATTGTACATAGTGTCCCTAATCTGCAGGCAGCATGTTATAGAGCAGGAGGAGCTGAGCAGAGTGTACATAGTGTCCTATCTGCAGGCAGCATGTTATAGAGCAGGAGGAGCTGAGTCGATTGTACATAGTGTCCTATCTGCAGAGAGGACACTTTGTAAAATCTTATCAGTTACCCTTCTTTATAAGAGAGAGGACACTATGAACAATTTGCTCAGTTGCGCTGCCCTGTGAGCCGCAGGAAACGTTCCATCAGCGGAGGGATCTACATGTGTTCAGCATTTTCCATTTATCTAAATCAGATGCCGATGATCCTGGGAGCGGCGCGGGGAGCCTGCACTTATCACACCGTGTTCCTGGACAATAACGTGTTTAGTTTCGGATGCCAGCGATCGCACTTGCTCCGTGTTGTCTGTCTGTGTAGCCACGCGAGGCCCCCGCCGCTCAGCAATCGCTGGGGGAATATCATTACAAACACCTTCTCCTCACAAACAGCCGCTCTCTGATTTCCAAGTTTTCATCTCGCCCGTTATACACATCTCCCCTCGGCGTTTATTTCCGCGGTAGAAGAAAAATAATATATAAAGTCTACGGGGAGAAGGGAAGAAGCAGCTGCCGGATCCCCGAGGACGGAGAACAACAATCAACATGTTTATTCTCTGCAAACCTGTAAACGGAGGCCATAGAGGACGAGAGGAATCCTTCCACAATGGGGCTCATTTACTAAGGGTTCGAATGCCGCACTTTCGTCGGGTTTCCTGAAGATTTCCGTTTTGTGCCGAATTACCCTGGGATTTTGGCGCACGCGATCGGATTTTGGTGCATCGGAGCCGGCTTGCACATGAAAGAAATCGGGGGGCCTGGCCGTTGGACAACCCGACGGATTTGGACAAGCCACGGAATTTAAAAGAGGATTTGTGTCGCAAGATCAAGCACTCACATGCACCAGGAAGAAACAGGTGAACTCCGGCGGACCTCGGCGCAGCAGCGACACATGCAGGAACTTGGACGCACGATCTTAGTGAATCGCGCTGGACCCGAATCCTCATCGGACAACGCACCGCGGGATCGCGACAGGACCGGGTAAGTAAATCTGCCCCAATGTGCGGACAACAGAGACACCATCCCAGGATTCCCACATATTTAAAGGAACCTACTACAAGGACGGGGCCTTGACAAGACACAACTGGGCCCCCACTCTACTGGTACCACCATAACCACTAATGACCTTCCCTGGTAACACTAGTGGCCCATTCTGCCCCTCAGTATTTTCTTGCCCCGGTGGTTTTCTCCATGCTGGGCCTCCTCTGCCGGCCCTTAGGGTACACACAAGGTGCCCTGATACAAAGAGGAAATAAAGAGAGGAAATGCATATCATGGGGGTCCAATCCCACCGATCAGAAGCTTAATGTGATTGCGACACCTGGCGAAGACTGCTTCCACATTGCAGACCCTCTAAATACGTGCCTGGTGGCCTGCTAGCATCCCAATCCCTTTTAAAGGGCATCTACCACCAGGATGAAGGACTGTATGCAAATGAGCCTGAAGGGCTCCAGGCTCCATAGGTGTTAATGAAGTCTAAAGCCCCTCAGACTCATTTGCATACAGTCTTTCATCTTGTTGGTAGATGTCCTTTAGGTGAACAGGGCTGCGATGTAATACCAAGTACAACCACAATCCCATATATGGCAGTATACTCAGTAGGAAGAAAAATGGCTGGCCACTTGGAAATCCCTTTTAAGAATGTAACCCCTCAGTAACACCTGCTGGTAAAGGGTTAAGAGTCCTGCTCACATCACTTGTATCTGCCACTAAGGCATTGTACCTTAATTAAAGCCGTTCTTCTGAGATGCAAATGATGAGTCAAATTCCAAAGAGAAGAGTCAAGTTTTCTCCAGGCTTCTGGTGAATTCCGCCTCCTTTTTTTGATTGACAGCTCAGTCTCTACTGACAGGAAGTCCTCTCCCTGCCCACTTCCTGTCCTTACCAGAATGCTGTCCCTCTCACTGCATGGTGAATTCAGCAGAGAGCACTGTGAGGGAAACTGCAGATCTTCTTAACATTTCAAGCGATGGGCGGGCCCAAACACCAGTGGGTGGGGCCAACAAGACAAAATATGAGTTTCGCGAACGAGTTTCGCGGTGGCAGATATAAGCGGAGCAACTCTGCAATCCCCAGTGGGAGTTAGTAAGGTTTATTGTGCCTGTTCTTGATGACAGGTTCCCTCTAAATGATCCCTGTAATTCTATCCCTGGCCAATCCCTACTAACTGCTGATAAAATCCCATGTTTTTGGCCTCTCAAAGACAAGTTCCCTAACCATGTTGTTGTCAAAACCAAAAAATACACTTAGTCACGTCTCCATGCACTCTCAGAGACATGACAAAAAAAATGACATCATCTCAGGAACCCAAGACCCAAGTAGAGACCTGCCACTAAATCCCGGTCCGCATGGATCCCGGGACACCTGCAAAGGGGAAAAAATTTTTACTTGGTTCCCTCTTAACGTTCCTTGAGATGTAACATATGGGTCTAAAGGTCTAAAAACAATCAATACTTGAATTCCAAGACTCACATATATTTTTAATTTGTATTGCATGAGGACTTGTTTTTTGCTGGAATATCTGTATTTTTGACACCATTTGGGGAATTTTTTGGCTGCAAAAAAATTTCTCCCTGGTTCTGTGTCTTAAGAAAGTCATACAACTGAATTCAATGGCAGCATGGTGGCTCAGTGGTTAGCACTACAGCCTTGCAGCGCTGGGGTCCTGGTTTTAAGTTCCATCCAGGTCAACATCTGCAAAGAGTTTGTATGTTCTCTCCGTGTTTGCGTGGGTTTCCTCTGGGTCCTCCGGTTTCCTCCCACACTCCAAAACATACTGGTAGGTTGATTAGATTGTGAGTCCCATTGGGGACAGAAACTGATCTGGGAAGTTCTGTGCAGCGCTGCGTAATCTGTGTGCACTATATAAATAAAGGAATACGTGAGATGTAAGAATAGTGGATGGGAGCCCCTTTACTTAGCCGGTACCTCCGATGACCTCTGCTGACACACAGGCAAAGTTTCTTTAAGAGATTAGAGTCTAACACCCAAATACTCTGCACCTTCCCAGTCCCATTAACACCCTATCAAGGGAACATGACAGAAATCTTTAATTTCGACTTAAGGTTTTCAAGGTGCTAAAAGATTGCAAGAACTCGCAAGAAGCAGATCATGTCAAAATACACGATGCTAAACATTGCCGTACAGATTTCTAATATATTACTTTATTTTCTCCATCTGTCCTCAGCTACAAGAGTCTGACTGACTGAAATGTCAGTAATTTTACAGAGGAAGGTGGAAAAAAAACTATTTTAAAGTTTCACTAAAAGGGGATGTACAAAGTTCATTTATTAACATCACTGTATAATAATTACCATGTTCTATGTCCATTATACCCCAGAGCTGCACTCACTATTCTGCTGCTGGTGCAGTCACTGTGTACATACATGACATTACTTATCCTGTACTGATCCTGAGTTACATCCTGTATTATACTCCAGAGCTGCACTCACTATTCTGCTGCTGGTGCAGTCACTGTGTACATACATGACATTACTTATCCTGTACTGATCCTGAGTTACATCCTGTATTATACCCCAGAGCTGCACTCACTATTCTGCTGCTGGTGCAGTCACTGTGTACATACATGACATTACTTATCCTGTACTGATCCTGAGTTACATCCTGTATTATACTCCAGAGCTGCACTCACTATTCTGCTGCTGGTGTATAATACAGGATGTAACTCAGGATCAGTACAGGATAAGTAATGTCATGTATGTACCAGTGACTGCACCAGCGCAGTATATGAGTGCAGCTCTGGGGTATAATACAGGATGTAACTCAGGATCAGTACAGGATAAGTAATGTCATGTATGTACACAGTGACTGCACCAGCAGCAGAATATTGGAGTGCAGCTCTGGGTATAATGCACATAAGAACATGGTATTATTATACAGTGATGTTAATAAATGAACTTGTGTACATCCCCTTTTAGTGAAACTTTAAAATAGTTTTTTTTCCACTTCCTCTGTAAAATTTCTGACATTTCAGTAAGTCAGACTCTTGTAGCTGAGGACAGATGGAGAAAATAAAGTAATATATAGAAATCTGTACGGCAATGTTTAGCATCGTGTATTTTGACTGATCTGCTTCTTGGAGTCTTGC
>CM033649.1:90047204-90136648 GCA_019512145.1 Engystomops pustulosus
AGAGCTGCACTCACTATTCTGCTACTGGAGCAGTCACTGTGTACATAAATGACATTACTTATCCTGTACTGATCCTGAGTTACATCCTGTATTATACTCCAGAGCTGCACTCACTATTCTGCTGGTGCAGTCGCTGTGTACATACATGACATTACTTATCCTGTACTGATCCTGAGTTACATCCTGTATTATACCCCAGAGCTGCACTCACTATTCTGCTGGTGCAGTCGCTGTGTACATACATGACATTACTTATCCTGTACTGATCCTGAGTTACATCCTGTATTATACCCCAGAGCTGCACTCACTATTCTGCTGGTGCAGTCGCTGTGTACATACATGACATTACTTATCCTGTACTGATCCTGAGTTACAGGGGAATCCGGTTTGCGTGGGTTTCCTCTGGTCCTCCGGTTGTTTATCCTCCACCACACTCCAAAACATACTGTAGGTGATTAATTTGAGCCCCATGGGGACAGGGACTGATTTGGGAAGTTCTGTGCAGCAGCTGTGTTCTATGGGTGCCTATATAATAGAAGACATAAACATTAGATGTAATAGTGGATGGGAGCCCCTTATTATAGCCGGTAACCCCGGATCCGTGCACTCTGCTGCACAGGCAAAAGTTTCTTATAAGAAGAGTTAGAGTCTAACACCCAAATACTCTGCACCTTCCCAGTCCCATTAACACCCTATCAAGGAACATACAGAAATCTTTAATTTCGACTTAAGGTTTCCCAAGGTGCTAAAAGATTGCGAGACTCGCAAGAAGCAGATCATGTCAAATACACGATGCTAAACATTGCCGTACAGATTTCTAATATTATATTACTTTATTTTCTTTCTCCATCTGTCCTCAGCTACAGATCTGACTTACTGAAATTCAGAAATTTTCAGAGGAAGGTGGAAAAAACTATTTTAAAGTTTCACTAAAAGGGGATGTAACAAGTTCATTTATTAACATCACTGTATAATAATTAATACCATGTTCTATTGCATTATAACCCCAGAGCTGCACATCCAATATTCTGCTCTGGTGTGGCAGTCACTGTGTCATACATGACATTACTTATCCTGTACTGATCCTGAGTTACATCCTGTATTATACCCCAGAGCTGCCACTCCATAACTGCTGCGTGGTGCATCACTGTGTACATACATGACATTACTTATCCTGTACTGATCCGAGTTACATCCTGTATTATACATCTGCAGAGCTGCACTCACTATTCTGCTGCTGGTGCAGTCACTGTGTACATACATGACATTTCTATATCCTGTACTACCTGACATTACCGATCCATGTACTTAATACTCCAGAGCTGCACTCACTATACGGCTGCATGGTGCAGTCACTGTGTACATACATGACTTACTTATCCTGTACTGAGTCCTAGTACTTACATCCTGTATTATACTCAGAGCTGCATTCCTATTCGTGCTGGTGCGTCACTGTGTACAATACAGACATACTTATCCTGTACTGACCTGATTCATCCTGTATTATACTCCAGAGCTCACTCACTATTCTGCTCTGGTGCAGTCACTGTGTAACAATCGAACATTCACTATCCTGTTACTGAGATCCTGAGTTACATCCGGTATTCTACCACAGAGCTGCACTGTCACTATCTATCATGCTAGACTGAGGTTCACTCAACTGGATACAATACCAACATTACTTACCAACTAACTTGATCCTGGAGTTACATCCTATGTATTAACGCTCCAGTAGCTGCCTCACTATTCCCTGCATGCTGGTCGCAGAAGTTCAACTAGTCTGTCATACATGACATTCTTATCCTGTACTTATCCTGATTACACCCTGTATTAATCCCCTGCAGGCCGCACCTTAATGCTGCTGCTGGGTGCAGCCTGTGGTACTATTCTGATGACCTTACTTATCGGTACTGATCCTGATTACACCGGCATACCCAGAGCTGCCTCACTATTCTGCTTGTACAGTCGCTGTGCCTCGCCCTCACACTAATAACAGTATATATAATTGATGTGGATGTTTCTTTAGGACAGTTTGGCTGTACCTTGTTTGTTATGTAATATGCGCTTTAACACTGCCAACCTTATGACTTTATAGTAAACATAATCTCCCCTGTCCCCAGGACATATTTAATATCCATATTCTAATTGTTTTCCAATAAGGAGAAGCCCATTATACCACAGGAAAGCAGGTCACAGGGCACATATCTATTGTCATTGCAAAGCTCTGAATTAATGACAAACACATTAAATCAGTGTTTTTATTGACCCCAGAATGCGATGTTTTAAGGAATTTAGATGCACAACATTGCCATCTACAGTCACAGCGCAATTTCCGGCTCGTGGTCTCATTACACAGTTTTATTACAGTAAAACATCACCCATGGAACCACTTTAAATCATATTACATCAGAATAAAATACCATATACATCAGATATACACTTATATTACCTCCTGATCCTGGTTCATCCTGTAAAGCTTATTTTATATATAAAATGAAAACATTACAACAATAAAACATAAATCAAAGCCATACTTCTGGCAAACAAAACACTAATCAATAATAACAAAACACTATCCAACCTAAAAGAGACTTACAAAAATCTCCTGGCCCACCACACCACACACCACACAATCAGCATTATAAAACAAAACCTTCACCCAACCCACCACCTAATTTTTTTTTTTTTTTTTTTTTTATATAACTTTTTATAATATGATTTTTGTGTGTTTTCAGCAATAAAGAAGAAACACATACAAAAAAAACAACAGAATAAAAACATATAAATATAACTAACTAATCCCACGCCCATCCCCTCCCCCACCCAGACACTGGTTCTAACGTCCAAAGTCGCGCTATATAGTCCAGACCAGTGCCAGGATCATATTGTCCAAATCCCGTCCACCCCACCCTCCCAACCTGACAACCCTAACACAACAACCCAAAAACCAAACCAACATCTATACACATTAACATAACTAAATAAATACACACTGTCACAACATACAACCATTAAACATAACCACACTTCAACATCTAAAACCAACCACATAAAGCCCAGGTTCGGCTGCCTGCAAGCCGCTACATCACTATACACTCAGATACAAAAAAAAATCTCGTGTCAGCTTCAGCCCAACACCAGGAGCGGAGTGACAGACTAGGACCTAAGGAGACCCCTTCCAAAATGAGAGAGCCCTCCCTTCCCAGACTCTCATACTCCAGAGAGCGCACCTCACCAGGTCCCCCAGAATGTTCTAACCACCCTCGCACCACCGTGGGAGGATTGAAGCTGCGGGGATCGATACTAAAACCCACCGTGCTTCCACGTGTGGTTACTGACCACTAGACTGAGCTAAGAAAACGTGGAGGGTCCCCAACAGGCTCTGAAGGCTCCATAGGAGCCCACTCCCGCATAGGAAGACAGGCCAACCCGGTGCAAAATTGATGGGAGACGCCACCGGTTGTACACCTCTGTGTTAACAGGGGCACTGAAGCAGGAAGTGTCCATGCTCTCCAGCAGGCCACCGCACTCCCTCCCGGGAACAACCCCTTTCTCAGACTCCTACACTTCAGATGTCCCTCACAACACGCTTCCATGGAAGAGCAGCGCCAAGTCAAGTCCAAAACTCAAGGGGATCCTGATGGAATTCAAAAAGACCTAAACCCAACAAGATCCCGACTTGGCAATCCACGAGGGCCAGAGGCTTATGGAAATGGTCAACAGAACCCTTTTGTCAAGGACTTCCTCGACATGGTCCTATCTCCCACATTCCAGACCCCACCCGCAAATCACCTTCAGAACCGGGGTTAGTAAGCCGGAAGATGCCCATGTGGGTACATCCTCACTTGTCCTCTTGTCTCCCATTCCTGGAAGAAAGGCCGCAAACACATCCCCTGCAGGAGTATACCCACGGAGGAGCCCTCTCTTTCCAGAGTTTGCGATATTGATCTTAAGAAAGGTATTCACTAGACCACCACAGGGTTGACCATACACACCCTCCTTGTTCTCGTGCGGTAAGTAACCTCCCTCTTGATTAGGTTCAGCCTATTTGCCCCCATAACAGCTGGAAGATGACAGGACTGTAGACCCGTCCAGAGGGGTTCTCTGGCAACATGCACACACTGCCCAGAAAATCAGCAATGGGGAGCAGGTAAGTTTTAATCAAGTTCACCCTTTCTGAGGGTCAAAGACCAACCCTTACCACTGGTCCCTTCTGGGCGGCGATCTTAAGCTGCCGTCCAGTTTTGCATGGGGTAAATCCCCGGCCAAATTCGATGCCGAGAACTTTGGCAGAGTGGGGGCCTGAAGAGTGTCGGGATATCAAAGCCTGATCCCCCTCTCCCAGCCAGAGACTCTCACACTTATCCCGGTGATTGACCCAGAAGCCTCTGAGTAGCGTCAACCTGGGCTGACATCACCACTTGCGCCTCCCCTCCCGATGACACAAACGGTGACCTCATCAGCATACGCTACCACCCTTAGAGTGGCTGATCTTGCCGCCTGTCCATCCCGCGCACTGGCCCACCACGCCCACTTATGTCTCGCCAAGAAAGGCGAAGAGGGAATGTGGGCGACTGTGCCGCCTGAACACTTCAACTTCATCATGGAAGGGCCAGGCTCAGACAAATCCAAATTCTCGCGGATTTTTCTGAGGTACCGTACAACCTCACCATAACGACTTAGCAAGTCATGATGTCCATGCAAGAAATGACTCGTTACGGTCAAAACGGTCACCTTCTTGACTGTGTTTTGGCGAGACACTGCTGCACAGCAAAGTCTCGCCAGCCAGGCTCGTTCTTTTGCCAGCTCTAATTCGACCAGAAAGCTCTAAGCCATCCGCCGAACAAGCTGACAGTCGAACTCCGGTGAGTACCATAAGGATGATCAGGGCAAAGATCACTAGCCCTGAAGTTCATCTTCAGGGAGGGCTCCACCACCCTTGACCTGGGTGGGCATGCTTCAACTCTGCCCCTCCAAGCGAAGACGACCACATTCCTAGCGGGCGCTCCGGGCTCCCGGTTGTGGGTAGAGACCAACAGTCTCTCCCCCTTTTCTCTTGGAAGGCTGCCAAGGCCATGCCTGTCTGTCAAGAAGACAGATCAACCTCTCTCCCCTCTACAGTGATTGACTTTTCCCCTCTCCTAGAGCCCTCCAGAAGACGCCTTTCAAAACGCATGTGCCCAGAGCCAGGAGATAAGGAGTTAACCCCACTGCCCCAGCGGGTGACACTCGCATAGCTCCTTATGGGAGCGGCCCACCATGGGGTGCAATGGTCCAGCACTCACACCAGATCCCCTCCGCGCCATTCACCAACAACATTCACACACTATGACAATACTGCCTCGCTTCCTTGCATCACTCAACAAGCGGGCTCAGGAGGACCTGGTGTTGCGCTCGGCAGCCACGGGCACTGGGGGTGAGAGCCAGCCACCTCCATAGCTGATAACAGCCTGAGAAAGGCCAGCTCAACCCCGATCTTATTTGTGCACCCTGCCTCATTGCATGATAACCCCTGTTGTCCAGACATGTTTTATTGATTGTGAGCATCGCTGCTCGATTGGGGTAGAGGCCTCTTGTCTAACAGACTTAGACGTTTTTTTTGTCCCTCTTGGTAGTCTTCAGAGTTTGATGCAAAATACAAATACCACTTTTCCTGACGCCTTTCTCTGCATGCTGCACGGGATGTTTGTGGAGGCGCCGCACACAAGCCCGCAAGCCCCACCCTGCGCTGCTCACCAGAGCAAGCAACAGCGCTAAGGGCCACAGGAATCCACCGCCACGCACTGGCACTGGGCCACCCCCCCTCAACCACTAGGGGCAGCCCCCCCCCCACAAGCACCAGGACCTGCTGATGCCCTGCACGTCCGGCGTTCTTCGGCCGATATAGCCTTCCCTGCCACCATCCTTGCCTATACAAACAAGGCTGGTGCTCTGCGCCATGATGGAACGGGGCTTTGATCTCCGCGCCCCTGCTCCCGCACCCGTCCCGACCATGCAGTTTCGTGCTGGGCTGGAGCAACGGGCCTACACATCAGCGCTGGCACTGCTGCCCGCCGAGAGGGAGAAGGGACAGGAGGGGACGAAACACCAGATTCCCGTCCTGAGAACTGCTTGGTCTGCTGGCTACTCTTCTTTCTCTTTAGAGTCGAATTGGCAAAATCAATCGCCGAAGGAAAAGTTCTGGAGTGAACTGGGGGACTCAAGTTGACCGGATCTGAGCCATTTAGCGCCCCCCCTGACTGGCTGTCAACTTCCATTCCTCCTCCAGGTTGGCAGAAGCCGCAGCCTGATGGTATGGGCGTTGCTCTGCAGGCAGCCTGTCGTGCGAGTCCTGCTGGTGTTGAGGCAGGCACCACGAGGACACGGCAGGGTAGCTTCCTCATCCTCCTCAACATCGCCCATCATCCGCCTGCCTGAAGCCCCTTCTGTTTTCAACTGCGTCCTGGCGCATCTCCTACGAACCGGGCGTCATTCTCAATTTTTGCACGAAAAGGACCACTGTGCTCGTGGATTAGATGTACGCTTTCTCCGCAGCGGTTGGACCCGCTCGGCTTTGAGTTGTCTTGGGGTACGAAGATCAGACTTTTTTTCTATCTTAGTGCCACCCCGCGCTAGGGACCAGAGGTCTCCTTATCTCCTCCTGGATCCTCCACAGCGCCTTGCCAGTCTTCCTCGTGACTCACGGAGGTCTCAGCATCCGGGAGACCATATATGGTAGCAGACTCCCGGGCCTTAAATCACCCCTGCTTTTTGCCACACCCCCGGAGCAACCCAGCTTTCAAGCTGAAACCACCCAGCTTTCCCAGCAACAGACCACCAGCTTTCAGGAGAGTCATTGCTGATGGTCACGTCTGGCCTTGATCTTCTGTGTGTCCGGAGGAACTTGCGGCTGTCCCTGGGTCTTGTGGGTGCGAGCCGAGCACAATCGCTGCTTCTTGGCCCGTGCAGATCCTCTCACGCCCATCAGTTTGGCCGGTAACCTGGCTTCTCTGCCTCCCCGCGGCCTGTCCGGGAGGCAGGAGCCTGGGCTTCCTGCTGGATTCATCCCAGACAACCCACTCCCTCCCTGGGAGGAGAGAGAGCAGGCCTGGTGGATAGATTGCGCCAGGTTTGGTGCAGGAGCTCAGCATCACACAACCACAACTAGCCTTTTCGATAACCAGCAGATTGAGGATGGCACGAACTATTCTGATGCGGTGCAGACACTGGTACTACATACATTACTTATCCGGTACTGATCCTGAGTACTTCCTGTATTATACTCCAGAGCTCACTCACTATTCTGCGGCTGTGCAGTCACTGTACATACATGACATACTTATCCTACGGATCCTGAGTTACATCCTGTATATACTCCAGAGCTGCACTCACTATTCTGCTGCTGAGGTGCAGTCACTGTGTACATACATGACATCACTATCCTGTACTGATCCTGATTACATCCTGTATTATACTCCGAGCTGCACTAACTATCTGCTGCTGTTGCAGTCACTGTACAACATGACATTCCTTATCTGTACTGATCCTGAGTTACATCCGTGTAATAACCCCAGAGCTGCACTCACTATCTGCTCTGGTGCAGTCACTGTGTACATACGGACATTACTTATCCTGTACTGATCCTGATTTACATCCTGTTTATACCCAGAGCTGCACTCACTATTCTGCTGCTGGTGCAGTCACTGTGTACATACAGACATTACTTACCTGT
This sequence comes from Engystomops pustulosus, assembly GCA_019512145.1. NCBI lineage: Eukaryota > Metazoa > Chordata > Amphibia > Anura > Leptodactylidae > Engystomops > Engystomops pustulosus. Next base: position 90,054,916 of record CM033649.1, read on the forward strand.
AATGCTTCCTGAGTTACATCCTGTATTATACTACCAGAGCTGCACTCACTATCTGCTGCTGGTGCAGCCACTGGTGTACATACAGACTTACTTATCCACTGATCCTAGTTACATCGCGTATATACCTCCAGAGCTGCCTCCCTATTCTGCGTGGCAGTCACTGTGTACATACATGAAATTATTATCCTGTACGGATCCTGAGTTACATCCTGATATACTCCAGAGCTGCACTCACTATTCTGCTGCGGGTGCAGTCACTGTGTACATACATGACATACTTACCGTACTGATCCTGAGTTACATCCTGTATTATAAAGAATGGAGGTGTATAGGCGAGCCTGCCAGAGTTGAAAAGCCCACCAGGAAGTAGAAGATTGACTCCATCATCGAAAACTCCCACACGAAACACCCAGAGGATCCTCTAAACAGTGTGGTGAACCTATGGCACTGGTGCCAGAGGCGGCAACTGAGCCCTCTCTTTAGGCACCCAGGCGAACCCCAGCATGAAGTTCACCAGACAGGACTCAAAGAATCTGCCTATCGAATCTTCCTACAATGTATACGGTGAAGTTGCCCTCTCCTTTCAACTGTGTTGTGTGTCCGAGGCTGAACGATTGAAATTTGTCAAAGCCAAGGAGAAATAATTACCTTAAATTGCTGGGAGATGGCACTTTGCAATAAATAGGTGGCTTTTGGTTGAGTTGAAGACAACTCAAATTAGGAAATAAGTAAAGATGAACTGGGGGGCTTTTTAAAATATGGGGATTTTGAGGAGCCGAATTACATTTGTAAAGGCTTTTAGGTCCCCAAAAACCAATATGTAGTCATATAGAACATGATACAAAAAAATGTGGAAAAGTCAAATATTTGGTATAATGTCTCCAACCACGAGGCAAAACGCAGTCATCTAAACATTCTCCCCGGAAATGTTTGTGGAATTTACTTGTGTGTGTTCCATCACTCATACCTGTATTTAGTTTATTACCCATTAAAAGTTTTGTTGGGCGCATCCCCTGCTGAGCACTGGGATCTGCCGGCCGGCCAGACCTCCGAAATATGTCACAAGCATCGGGGAACCAAAGCAGACACAACAAACCACAAAACAGTCCCTCACCGTCATAACTCATGCGGGCAGGACCGAAATTGACAGGATGGCTAATTCCCAAGAAGAATGTCAGGTTTCAAAATGTTTCAGGTAAAACTGTATTGTAAATCATACACGTTGGGCTCATTTTACTAAGGGTCAGAACGCCGCACTTTCGTCGGGTTCCCGAATATTTCGTTTTGCGCCAAATTGCCCCAGGATTTTAGGCGCAGCGTACGGTTTGGTGGCTTGGTGCCGGCTTGCATGCGCAGAAATAGGGGGGCGTGCGTTGGAAAACCCAACTGATTCGGAAAACCCACAGAATTTAAAAAACAAAATTGTTTCGGCAAGATCAGCACTTACGTGCACTGGACAAAGAAGGTGAACTCCAGTGGACTGCGCGGCGCAGCAGCGAACAATGCAGGAATCGGGCGCACAGTTGTGAATAGTGCCCCGGTGTGTCACGAACTGGTGCGAAATGAAACTTACATTATTGCATGGAAAGAAATCTTCCATGCCTACAAATTCGTGGTGGCCTGGTGTTCCTCAGGTTGTCATCAGCGGGTGGTCATGCAGTGGCAATGCCTCAAGCACTAGTAAGGGACGAGGATGATGATGGTGGTTATACTAGTTGGTGAATCCTGCCCTGTACCCCTTGGTTGTGATGTTGTTGGGTGGATAGCTTGGGTCGTCTCTTGGTGCTGGTGCTGAGGCAGCCAGTGATAGGGGGCCGCACTGATGGGTGGTAGTAGTTCCCATGGGGCGCTTTCTGTATATAGTGTCCCCGGCCTGATGTAAATTGGAGAGGGCCATTGAGGTTGCTGGTGCAGTGTATTTGCAGCAGGTTACACCACAAAAGAGGAAGGCCGGAGGCAGCGTGGACAAACCAGACCATTACTTTAACTGAAGACTTTGTTACAAGTTGAGACCTGGAGGAGAGGAGATGTAATGTTTTTTTTTTTTTGTTTTTTTTAAAGAAAATCTACCACAGGATGAAGGATTGTAAACCAATGCACACTTACACTGCTGGTGTGTTCTCCCCTGGCGGATCTGTCTTCTTTTAGCTTCTTGTACCCTTGTATTTAAGAAATGGGCTTTAAATTATGTAAATAACCTGAGGGCTGCCAGGCTCCTGATAGCTAGGGGACCAAGATCCCCTCAGTCTCATTTGCATAACTTAGAACCTATTTTTGTAAAAAACAGGGACAAGAAGCTAAAAGATGAGCAATCCTCCAGAGGGGGTGGACTCCAGTATGTCAGTGTGCTTGGTTTACAATCCTTCATCCTGGTGGTAATGTCCTTTATTGTTCTTCTCTTCAGTAGAGAAGGCTTATAAATAAAGTATTATTATTTTATTATTATTATTATTATGTGTTTAGCTGCATTATGTGAGTTCTTCTCCTGCCCAATTCTTATTGTCCATCTGAAAGGATCTATCCCAGCTGCGGGTGGATCTATTCAGACAAGTAACTCTTGTGTTATCTCTTTTTTGTAATGATTGGGCCGAACACAACGAACACTACTCACAAAATAAACGTGGGGTCTTCTAAGGCAGTGCCCTACCCCAATACCTGTCCCTCTTCCTAAAATCCCTCTCCTCACAGCTCGCTACCTCCTCCCAGACCTCTCCTCACCCTGCTCCTCACCCGAAACTCAACTCAACATGACTGAACTACCTCTATATCTAAATTTGGTTTTAGTGAATGGAATAACTCCTCCCACTTTCTGGGCAGAGCCAATAGGATGTGGGACCCATCCCCAGATCTCATCACCTGTTTAATAAAAAAACCCCTAGGGGTAAACTTACATTTGTCTACACACACTACACACGCTTCATATAACAATTTTACTGCCCTCGGGTCATTAAGCAAACATGGTAGATACAGGGAAAAAAAACGGAATTCTAGTCAGAGACTGGGAAGACGCAACTAAGAACCGAGGAACCAAGTGTGTCAAATGGAGTCAGGCCAGATGATTTGCAGCCATAACTTGTTGGATTCTTCAAGGAACAATCCATTCAAGGCTAATCATTGAATAATTCATGGTGCAGGTGCCTAAGGTAGGAGCAGGACTCATTGTATTCCCAAACTTTGCTAGACGTAGAGTCATGCTCCTTCAGACCCCTGCACAAGGTAGAATTCATTACCTTATTGCCTTTAGGGTTGAAGGACTAACCCTTAAAGAACATTAATACGACTTCCATCAGCTCCAAGATTTTGCATCCCTTAATAGGTGCCGCCACCTCACGTTCTAGAATTCTCTCTAGTCCTCCGCCATTCAAGGGCACTGGCAATATTCAGCTCTCTACTGTCAGATTGTGGACCCAGGCCACCAGCTGACCGAGGATGGCCCCCTCACATAGAAGAGGGCCTAATCTCGGCATAGTGCAAAGGAAGTTTCAGTTTCCAATTGCTCATTTAGTCCTAACTCTACTCGGGAAATGGAGGGATAGAGAGAAAATTCCAACGGGTGCCACAATCAGTTGGATTGGCAACTTTTAAATAGTTAAAGTCTGGAGTTGATGAGGGGGTCAAATCTCCCCTTACGAAGGGCCTCATACATATTATATTGTTTTTATGACCCTAATCTATCTCCCGATTCCCTCCACATAGGCTTGGCTAAATCTTGACCCTCTGTTCCTGTTTACACCTCCAATTGGGCTAGGATTAAAATAATGACCTGATGATTAAGTAGGGTATGGGCCACATAAGATTGATGCTCTAGGGGCCCACATAAGGTTTTAATAAGGAATTCATGGAGGGTAGGGGCATGTATTTAACAAACCTGAAGGGGCTGTTTGCATGATAATAGGGAAATTTCAGGGAACAAGACTACCGGCGGTCCCCTACTTAAGAACACTCGACTTACATACGACCCTAGTTCAAAGGACCTCTGATTTGGTAATTTATGTTCTTTAGTCCTAGGCTACAATAATCGCTGTACAGTTATCACAGGTGTCGTGTATGAACTTAAGTGGTAATCCTGATTCTTATGACAACCCAACTTTTTAAATCCAATTGTCACAGAGACCAAAAGTTCTGGCTGGGATTCCATGTATAAAATATACAGTTCCGACTTACATACAACTCAACTAAGAACAAACCTACAGACCCTATCTTGTATGTAACCCGGGACTGCCTGTATTTATGTTCAGAATTTTTAAATGTTGCCCGTTAGTCACTCAAAAGGGCCGACTGAGGCTGTCCGCCCAGGGGCCAAGTGTATCCGGAGCTGAGACCGGAACCTAGTTACACAAAACGACCTCTGGATATTGGTAATTTACTGTCCTGTAGCGGCTCAATGATACGGTACAGTTATCACAGGTTCTTAATGAAGCTTGTAGTGATGAAGCCTGGTTCTAAAGACAACCCAACATTTTTAAAACCAATTGTCACAGAGACCAAAAAAATTGGCTGGAGCTACATATAGTATACAAGTTATCCGACTTACATCAAATTCAACTAAGAACAAACCTCGAATCTTATACATTAGCATTAAAAAGGTAAAAAACAAGAAAAGGCGATTTCTCTAAACATTTTAATTCTACACATAATAGGTAATTATCTATTAATCCTTAAAAAACAAAAAAAACCAAATCCAAAAAAATCACCTAATCCCCAAAATAATCCTTTAAAAAAGAATCCACCAAAAAATGTAATCTTGCAAAAAAAGAAGATTAGTATACATTTGTTAAGACAAATGGATAACACAATTCGAATGAGTAAAAATTTTCAATTTAAACAATAGGTCTCATGTTATAAATAACACAAAAGTTAACCGTTACGTGTTCAAAAAAAAAAAAAAAAAAAAAAGATTAAAGAACGACAAAACTAAAAAAAAAAAATATTGCATTCTATAAAAACTAGAACAATGGCGACTGACGACAATTTGAACATTTATAACTAAAGGGCCGAAATTCGGAACATAACCTTATTTGCAACCTCTTAAAGGAGACGGAAAGAGTAAGAGAAAGAAAAACACTAAAGCACGGCTCCTCGCGCTGGTGCGCCGCACAATGTGCGGCTATGTGATATGATAATCAATGGCTGATGTGCCTCTAACGGGTTAGTCATGAACTTACAGTATAATTTTTTTTTGCTTACTGCACGGTTGGCGCTAATTAAGGTGCCCAAAAATAAAACCAATGCCGGCACAACATGTACATAGCTTAGGCCGGGCGCTGACATAGACATGAGACGGGAGACAGCCCAGGATGCAAATTTCAACGAATCGCTCTCCGCTCTCATTGCTAAAAGTGGACACAGCGGATCTACAATGTATCACCCCCCCCCCCCCCCCTGCGGGGACGGCTCTGAATTGGCAAAAATCGCATCACCCAGGAGCGGCTGACGCGCTACACAATGCACACACAGAGAAACAAAATATTAAAGGTAAAGTGGTATTTAACTCCTCGGGGAACCACTACATACAATGTAATAAGAGCTGCGGGAAGAAGAATAGTTATAATCACTCTCCATATAACATACCAAAATACGATATGCAAATAGAAGGGCAGAGGACTGCCACAATACAGCCCATGGAATATACGTATTTGGACTATAAGGCGCACAAAAATCCTTTATTCTCAGAAATCAGGTGGCGCCGATAGGTCTCCTGAGCCTAATATATAACCGCACTAGGAATACCCACAGCATCCTTGAAATGGTGGCACAGTTCTGTACCATGCGTCATACTCCCGTATATATCAGTGCGCCTTAATAACCCAGGGCGCCTGTATCATGAACCTGGCATTTTGCAGGCTAATTGAGTGCGCCTTATCAATCCGGTGCGCCTTATAGGGACGAAAAATACGGGATAGTAGGAGGGCTACATGTCAGTATCTCTCCCTCTAATAACGATTACTATCCATGATATCCATAAGTCCCCAAACGAGCTCCTCTCTGCTTCTTACACCACATCCCGAACGAAGAAACCACTCACAGCAGCACCCAGGTGTGTGACCCCACACCACGGACCTCCTCAGCAGCACCAGGTGTGGACACCTGCACCCATGACCTACTCAGCAGTTGCTTCTCCTGAGGGGATCCACCCATGTGTGTCTCTGCTGCCCCCCCTTATTCTGGCACAATTCTCCCCTCAGACACTGCTACACGTGCAGGTGAACCTAGCTCGTGCCCCATCCAATAATAAATAGGATAATATACGTAATATATCAGGTTATTATTTTAAAGGTTTCTCCAGGCAGTGTCTAACACCATGAGACATCAGGTGTGAAGAGACACTGGGGCAACATTTACTTCCGCCGGCCCCCATTCACATCAGCGGCGCGTTCTCTGCCTGGATTCGGGTACGGCCGGGTATTTGATGAAGGACGTTCTCCGCCGTACCACCAGGTTCGCTGCTGCGCAAAATCTTCTGGACGTCGCCGAATGAAACACTCGAACAGGAGGTTAAGCGATTCGCAAGCGACACTTTGGAGGTTTTGTAATGCGGCGTTTTTCCAGAATACGTCGGTTTTTCTTCGGTCCCACGTCCCCACGTTCCTGAGCCGATGGCGCCGATGCGCCGCAATCCGATCGGTGCGCCAAAAAACCAGGTCAATTCAGGTACAACAGCGCGCACATCGGAAACATTGGGTAAACACGTCGGGAAAACCGTAACGGGCCATCTAGTAACATGACCCCTCACTATTGTAAGTGGCAGGTCATGAATTGTAGCAGATAACTGTGTGCCTTGCTGCCCCCATATGTCTGCCGGGGTGGCGTGACGCAAGAGGCTCATACTCGCCTCATGGTGGCTGCACCCATGTTACAAGGGAACACTTGTTGTCCTGTCTGCCTTCTCCCACTACCTTCTCTTCTATCACTGATAACTGGGAATACGGTCCTTCGTCAGATCCTACATTACCATTCTTATGTTCGTACACAGGACTACTCTGAATAACAACACTCTCTTCTTTATCCTGCTCTGAGCTGTGCTTCTGCAGATGGTTGTAAAAGAAGCTCTGATCGGGAAACATAGGCGGCAGTGACAATGATGTACTGTAGTTCTGCTGACTCTGCTGCTGGGGATGAGCTGCTTGCACCGAGAGCTCAGTGTCGTTCTAGTTTACGCCACTTCAGGCTGGATGTTTTGTGGGCGAAAGGCTCTAAATGACACAAGGTGGCCTATATATGAGTTATTAGGGCATAAAACTCTGCGATTGGTTGGGTAAATGAGAAACCTGTTTATTTTGCTTAGTTTTTGGCTAGTTTGGTCACAAAACTGATCAAAACGTCGCTACAATTTAGAATGCGCAAAAACAAACAGAAAAACAAGTTGTATCGATCGACACAGAGTCGTCTATGTTAGATTTTTGTATTATATTATTTATTAGAATGATAAATGATAGATATGAGAGCCCAGCCATTTATCGGGTCAATTTACGAAGGGCCACGATTCGCGTTTTTCCCGCGTGTTACCCGATATTGCCAGTGGCGTGATTGTTCTGAGGTTTCCTGGGTTCTTGCGCCTGCAATCTGATTGTGGCACATCGGCCACCTGTCATGCACTGGATGGAAATCGGGGGCGGTGGGCGAACGAAAACCCGACTGCGTCGGAGAAACGCACATTTAAAAAAAAAATTAAGTGCCGCTGGACCGCGTTTACCTTCACCAATAATAGGATCGTGAACCCGCGGACCTCGGCGGACTTCAGCGCAGCACGTCACCTTTGTGGGAACTGAGGACGCCTTCGTTGAATCGCCAAAGACCGAATCCTCTGTACATACATGACATTACTTATCCTGTACTGATCCTGAGTTACATCCTGTATTATATCCCAGAGCTGCACTCACTATTCTGCTGCTGGTGCAGTCACTGTGTACATACATGACATTACTTATCCTGTACTGATCCTGAGTTACATCCTGTATTATACCCCAGAGCTGCACTCACTATTCTGCTTGTGCAGTCACTGTGCCTCGCCCTCACACTAAATCACAGTATATATAATTGATGTGGAGTGTTTCTTTAGGACAGTTTGGCTGTAACTTGTTTGTTATGTAATATTTGCTTTACAAACTGACAAAATCCTTATGACTTTATGGTAAACAATAATCTCCCCTGTTCCCCCAGGACATATTTAATATCCATATTCTAATTGTTTTCCAATAAGGAGAAGCCCATTATACCAGCAGGAGAGCAGGCAGCAGGGCACATATTTATTGTCATTGCAAAGCTCTGGAATTAGATTACAAACACATTTAAATCAGGTGTTTATTATTGACCCACAGAATGCGGATGTTTTAGGAATTTGAGATGCAACAACTTATTGCTATCTGTACAGTCACAGCGCAATTTCTGGCCCGTATCTCATTACATCATGTTTATTACAGTAAAACCTCACCCATGGAACCACTTTAATAATCATATTACATCATATGCAAAATACCAGTATAACATCTATATATAACTATATTACATTACTGATCTGGAGTTACATCCTGTATTATACCCCAGAGCTGCACTCACTATTCTGCTGCTGGTGCAGTCACTGTGTACATACATGACATTACTTATCCTGTACTGATCCTGAGTTACATCCTGTATTATACTCCAGAGCTGCACTCACTATTCTGCTGCTGGTGCAGTCACTGGGGCACATTTACTTACCCGGTCCAGTCTCGATCCAGCGGCGGGTTCTCCGACGCTGATTCGGGTTCTGCCGGGATTCACTAAGGTCCGTGCGCCGATATTCACCAGGTGTCGCTGCTGCGCCGAGGTCCGCCGGAGTTCACCTGCTTTTTTCTGGTGTATGTGAGTGCTTGATCTTGCGACACAAATGGCTTTTTAAATTCTGCGGTTTATCCGAATCCTTCGGGTTGTCCGGTGGCCACGCCCCCAGATTTCTGTCGCGCGAAAGTCGGCGCGATTGCGCCAAAAATCGATCGCGTGCGCCACAATTCCGTGAAATACAGCGCAAAGAGGAAATATTCGGGAAAAACCCGACGGATTCGCGGCTGCGGACCCTTAGTAAATGTGCCCCACTGTGTACATACATGACATTACTTATCCTGTACTGATCCTGAGTTACATCCTGTATTATGAGAGAAGGAGGTGTTAAGTCTACCTGCAGAGTTGAAAAGGCCCACCAAGGAAGTAGAAGATTGACTCCATCAATCGAAAACTCCCACCGAACAACCAGAGGATCCTGTAATACAGTGGTGGTGAACCTATGGCACTGGTGCCAGAGGCGGCACTCGGAGCCCTCTCTTTGGGCACCCAGGCCATCACCCCAGCATGAAGTTCACTAGACAGGACTCAAAGAATCCTGCTGGAGAATCCTCCTACAATGATAGATGAATTTGCCCTCCTCCTTTCAACTGAGTTGGTGTCTTTAGGAGGCTGAAGGATTGAAAATTGTCAAAGAACAAGGAGAAATAAATTACTGCTTAAATTGCTGTGCTGGCACTTTGCAATAAATAAGTGGCTTTTGGTTGAAGTTTGGGCACTCAGGCTCTTAAAGGTTCGCCATCACTGATCTAATAGGTCCAAACAACGACACAATAACTGGTGGAGAAGACAACTCAAATTGGAAGTAAAGTAAAGATGAACTGGGGGGCTTTTGAAAATATGGGGATTTTGAGGAGCCGAATTACATTTGTAAAGGCTCTTAGGTCCCCAGAAAACCAATATGTAGTTCCATTATAGAACATGATACAAAAAAATGTGGAAAAGTCAAATACTTTGGTATAAATGTCTCCAACCACGAGGCAAACAGCAGTCAATCTAAACACTCTCCCCATAAATGTTTGTGAATTTTACTTGTGTTGTTCCACATCTGTCATCCTGTATTTTTTAGTTTATTACCCAGTAAAAGTTTTTGGGCGCTATCCCCTGCTGAGCACGGGGATCCTGCCGGCCTGGCCAGACCTCCGAAATATGTCCACAAGCACCGTAGGAACCAAAGCAGACACAACAAACCACAAAACAGTCCTCACCGGTCATAACTCATGCGTGCAGGATCCGAAATTGACAGGATGGCTAATTCCAAGAAGAATGTCAGGTTTCAAAATGTTTCAGGTAAAACTGTATTGTACAATCATATACGTTGGGGCTCATTTACTAAGGGTCAGAACGCCGCACTTTCGTCGGGTTTCCCGAATATTTCCGTTTTGCGCCGAATTGCCCCAGGATTTTGGCGCACGCGATCGGTTTGTGGTGCATTGGTGCCGGCTTGCATGCGACAGAAATAGGGGGGCGTGGCTGTTGGAAAACCCAACTGATTCGGAAAAACCACAGAATTTAAAAAACAAAATTGTGTCGCAAGATCAGCACTTACGTGCACCGGGACAAAGAAGGTGAACTCCAGTGGAGCTCGGCGCAGCAGCGACACATGCAGGATATCGGGCGCACGAGGTTAGTGAATAGTGCCCCGCTGTGTCACGAACATGGTGCGAATGGAAGAACTTAGCTATTGCATGGAAAGAAATCTTTCCATGCCTACAAAATTCGGTGGTGGCCTGGTGTTCCTCAGGTTGTTTCATCAGCGGGTGGTCATGCAGTGGCAATGCCTCAAGCAGCCTAGTAAGGGACGAGATGATGATGGTGGTTATACTAGTGCTTGTGAATCCTGCACTGTGCCCTGTTGTGATGTTGTTGGTGGATAGCTTGGGTCTGTCTCTTGGTGCTGGTGCTGAGGCAGCCAGTGATGAGGGGGCCGTACTGATGGGGGTGGTAGTAGTTCCCATGGGGCGCTCTCTGTATATAGTGTCCCCGGCCTGATGGTAAATGAGAGGGACCTTGAGGTGCTGGTGCAGTGTATTGCAGCAGGGACACACAGAAAGAGGGAAGGCCGGAGGCAGCGTGGCAAACCAGACCATTTACTTTACTGAAGAACTTTTGTTACAAGTTGAGACCTGGAGGGAGAGGATGATGGTAATGTTTTTTTTTTTTAAAGAAATCTACCATAAGGATGAAGGATTGTAAACCAAGCACACTTACATGCTGGTGTGTTCTCCCTCTGGCAGGATCTGCTATTCTTTTAGCTTCTTGTACCCTTGTATTTAAGAAAATGGGCTTTAAAAATTATGTAAATAAGCCTGAGGGGCTCCAGGCTCCATTGATAGCTATGGAGCCAAGATCCCCTCAGTCTCATTTGCATAAACTTTATAACCTATTTTTGTAAAAACATGGACAGAAGAAGCTAAAAGAAGAGCAGATCCCGCCAGAGGGGGTGCACACCAGTATGTCAGTGTGCTTGGTTTACAATCCTTCATCCTGATGGTAGTTTTCCTTTAAGCATTTTGTATCTCTCTTTTCATGGGGCCGAAACAAAAACTACTCACAGAAATAAACGATGGGGTCTTCTCAAGCAGTGCCCTCACCCAATAACCTGCCCCTCTTCCTAAAATTTCCTTACCTCACCCTGACTAACTCCAAACTCAACATAGGACTGAACTACCTCTATATCTAACAGTTGGTTTTAGTGATGGGAATAACTCCTCCCACTTTCTGGCCAGAGCCAATAAGGATGTGGTACCCATCCAACCAGATCTCATCAACCTGTAGTAATAATAAACAGCCACTAGGGGTAAACATTACATTTGTCATACACACACTACATCACATTCATTATAACAATTTATTAATGTCCTCTGGGTCATTATAGTCAAACATGGTAGATAAAAGGAACGGGATTCTAGTCAGAGACTGGGAAGACGCAACTAAGAACCGGAGGAACCAAAGTGTTGCAAATGGAGTCAGGCCAGATGATTTGCAGCCATAACTTGTTGGATTCTTCAAGGAACAATCCATTCAAGGCTAATTCATTGAATAATTCATGGTGCAGGTGCCTAAAGGGTGGAGCAGGACTCATTGTATTCCCAGAACTTTGCTAGAACGTAGAGTCATGCTCCTTCAGACCCTGCACAAGGTAGAATTCAATGTACCTTTATTGTTCCTTTAGGGTTGAAGGACTACCCTTAAAGAGGACATTATACGACTTCCATCAGCTCCAAGATTTTGCATCCCTTAATAGGTGCCACCTCAAGGGATAGAATTTTCTCTCTAGTCCTCACCATTCCAGAGGGGACACTGGCAATATTTCAGCTCTCTACTGTCAGATGGGTGGAGCCAGGCCACCAGTTGTAACCGAGGATGGCCCATCACATAGAAGAGGGCCTAATCAGCATAGTTAAAGGGAAGTTTCAGTTTCCAATTTGCTATTTAGTCTCTACCGGCACTACTCGGGAATGGAGGGGAATAGAGAGAAAATTCCAACTGTGCCACAATCATTGGATTGGCAACTTTTAAATGAGTTAAAGTCTTGGAGTTGATAGAGGGGGTCAAATCTCCCCTTTAAGGCCTCATACATATTATATTGTTTTTCTGAGCCCTAAATCTCCCGATTCCCTCCAACATAGGCTTAGCTAAATCTTGACCTCTGTTCCATTGTTTACACCTCCAATTGGGCTAGGATTAAAATAATGACCTGATGATTAATAGTGTATGGGCCCACATAAGGTTGAGCTGCTAGGGGCCCACATAAGGTTGTAAATAAGGAATTCATGGAGGTGAGGGGGGCTGTATTTAAAATAACCATGAAGGAGCTGTTTGCGATGATAAAATAGGGAATATTTCAGGGAACAGGAGACTACAGGCGGTCCCCTACTTAAGAACACTCGACTTACATACGACCCCTAGTTACAAACGGACCTCTGGATATTGGTAATTTATTGTACTTTAGTCCTAGGCTACAATGATCAGCTATAACCTTGGTTTACAATCCTTCATCCTGGTGGTAGATGTCCTTTAAGCTTCCTTCTCTTCAGTAGATGATGGCGCCATATAAATAAAGATTATTATTATTATTATTATTATTATTATGTTTAGCTGCTTTATGTGAGTCTTCTCCTGCACAAATTCTTATTGTGGCATCTGAAATGATCTATCCCAGCTACGGGGTGTGGATCTATTCAGACAAGTAACTCTTGTGGTTATTCTCTTTTTGTATATGAAGTGGGGCCGAACACAAGAACTACTCACACAAATAAACGTGGGGTCTTCTAAGGCAGTGCCCTCACCCAATAACCTGTCCCTCTTCCTAAAATTCTCCTCTCACTCACAGCTTCACTACCTCCTCCCAGGACCTCTCCTCACCCTGACTACCTCCAAACTCAACATAGGACTGAACTACCTCTATATCTAACAGTTGGTTTTAGTGATGGGAATAACTCCTCCCACTTTCTGGGCAGAGCCAATAAGGATGTGGTACCCATCCAACCAGATCTCATCAAGCTGTAGTAATAATAAACAGCCACTAGGGGTAAACATTACATTTGTCAGCTGCTAGGGGCCCACATAAGATTGAGCTGCTAGGGGCCCACATAAGGTTGTAAATAAGGAATTCATGGAGGTAAGGGGGGGTGTATATAAAATAACCATGAGGGGGCTGTTTGCGATGATAAAATAGGGAATATTTTAGGGAACAGGAGACTATTTTAGTTTCAGAATTTTTAATGTTGCCACGTGAGTTCACTGCAAAAGGGCCGACTGAGGCTCCGTCGCCCAGGGGCCAAGTGATACCTGGAGCTGACCCTGAACCTAGTTACAAACAGACCCCTGGATATTGGTAATTTACTGTACTTTAGTCCTAGGCTACAATAATCAGCTGTAACAGGTATCACAGGTGTCTGTAATGAAGCTTTAGTGATAATCTTGGTTCTAAAGACAACCCAACATTTTTAAAATCCAATTGTCACAGAGACCAAAAAAATTTTATATGGGGTTACAATTATAAAATATACAGTTCCGACTTACTTCTTACTTACTTTAATTCTAGAAAATAATAGGTAATTAATCTATTAATCCTTAAAAAAAAAATCCTAAATCCTAAAAAATCATCCTAAATCCCCAAAAAATAATACTAAAAAAAGAATTCACCAAAAAATTAAATCTTGCAAAAAAATGGTATAAAGGGAAGAATTATTATACATTTGCATTAAACTAAATGGATACAAAATTCGAATTAGTAAAAAATTTAAAATTTTACAATAGGTCTCATGTATATAAATAACACAAAAAGGTTCACGTTACGTGTTGCGAAAAAAAAAAACGATTAAAGAACGACAAAACATAACAATAAAAAAAAAAAATGTGCATTTCTATAAAAACTAGAACAATGGCCCCTGACTACAATTTCGAAATTATAACTTAAAGGGCCGGAACATTAACCTTTTTGAACCTCTTAAAGGAGAGGAAAGAGGAAGAGAAAAAAAAACTAAAGCAGCGCTCCGTAGCGTCTGGGCGCGCACAATGTGCGGCTATGTGCCTATTATAATCAATGCGCTTATTGTGCCTCTAAACTTGTTAGTCCTGAATTACAGTAATTTTTTTGCTTACATGCACAGTGTTGGCGCTAATTGAAGGTGCCCAAAAATAAAACACAATTGCCGGCACAACATGTACATAACTTAGTGCCGCTGCTGACACAGACATGAGACGGGAACAGCCCAGGGATGCAAATTTCACAACTTCTCTCCTCTCGCATTGTAAAAGTTGGCACAAGCGGATCTACAATGTATCTACCCCCCCTGCGGGGATCCGGCTCTGAAATTGGCAAAATCGCACTCCCCAGCGAAGCGGCTGACCGCTACAACAATGCACACGAAACAATATTAAAGGGTAAAGTGGTATTTAAGCCGCCTCTGGGGACACATACATACAATGTATAAGAGCCGCGGAAAGAAGAATAGTTATAATCACATCTCCATATAATACATACACAAAATACAATATGCAAATCAGAAGGGCAGAGGACGCCACAATACACCATGGAATATACCGTATTTTTCGGACTATAAGGCGCACAAAAATCCTTTGATTTTCTCAGAAATCAAAGGTGCGCCTTATAGTCCAGTGCACCTTATATATGAACCTTACTTACATACAACAGCTGCCTTGAGCTGTCCACAGGTCTGCCACCTGCTGGTCATTCATCCTTATAATCAGGAGCACCTTATAATCCAGTGCGCCTTATATATGAACCATACTTACAGACAACAGCTGCCTTGAACTGTGCACAGGTCTGCCACCTGCTGGTCATTCATCCTTATAATCCAGTGCGCCTTATATATGAACCATACTTACAGACAACAGCTGCCTTGAACTGTGCACAGGTCTGCCACCTGCTGGTCATACATCCTTATAATCAGGTGCGCCTTATAACCCAGTGCGCCTTATATATGAACCTGGACATTTTAGCAGGCATTTATTGATGGTGCGCCTTATAATCCAGTGCGCCTTATAGTACGAAATATACGGTAGTATGAGGGGATGACACGTCAGTATATCTCCCATCTAAATAACAATTATCTATCCATATATCCATATAGATCCCCCTACAAGCTCCTCTCGGTTTCTCCCACAGCCCAGAATGAAGATAACACTCACAGCAGCACCCAGGTGTGTGACACCCACCACCCAGTGACCTCCTCAGCAGGGGCTTCTCCTGGAGGGGATCCCCCAGTGCTGGTCTCCTGCTGCACCCCTGTAATTCTGTCCAGTATCCTCCTCAGACCCTGCAACACGGTCAGGGGTGAACCTAAGCTCTGCCCCATCCAGTAATAATATACAGTACAATATACAGTAATATATCAGGTTATTATTTTAAACAGTTTCTCCATGCAGTGACTCAGACCCATGCTGACATCAGGTGTGAAGAGACACTATTTTTAAGTGGCAGGTCCTGAATTGTAGCAGATAACTGTGTGCCTGATGCTGCCCCCCATATTGCTGCAGCTGCAAATGTAGGCAAGGTCGAGGCCCGTTTTATTTATTCTTATTGCCTGGAGGCGGATGGTGTTTACTGTGCATTGGTGATGATTGTACATAAAAGAAAGTATTCTTTCATTTACATCAAGTCATTTAGCCGTGAAAAGCGAAAGTAATTGTTTCCCAAGTGGATGGACTGCACAATGACCCGTTAATAGATCCTGCCGATGCCCCTGTGACTGGTGCTTCGAGTGTTGGTGACTGATTCGGGGTGGTGGAGAGTTCAATGACGCCAAGGTGATTTGCGCTCTCGGATGGATGCCTTTAATTAAGAAAGGCGTTAAAAGTGTGCAATTGTAAAGGAGATCTGTCCTGTATTGCCAGTGTCTGCATCAGACCATTGAATTTTGTGTTATAAGTAGCAGCAGGACGATGATATGCTTGATTTACAATTTACCCCACCCCGAGATTGTATTGTGGTATATGTCCTCACACTGTGTGCTCCTTACTCTGTGCCTCTAAACTTAGCCTTTTTAGAAATTGGAATGTATTGGAGTGTATTCATATCTTTGTGCATATTGTTAGTAGCGCGCAGGACTCGTGTTGTATCAGTTTTTATATTCCATGATGTAGTGGTGTGTATTCCTCACACTTATGTGCTCTTATAACTGCTGTCTCTGCACCAGTGTTATTTGTGGCTCTGGAGAAGTGTTTGGTAATCTCTCTCTGTATATTGTTAGTAGCAGCAGGACTGTTTATCGTTTTATATTCAGGATGTAGTTTGTATTATGCTCAACGTGCTTCTTATGGCCCATACTGTGCTCTATGAGCAGTGTTAGGTTATTGTCCCTGAGGAAGATGATGTAATCATACCTTTGTGTAGATTTGTTAGTTAGCCAGCAGACTGTTATTTATCCGGTTATATTCCAGGATTGTAGTTGGTGTATGCTCACACTGTTATGGCTCTTAGTACTTGCTCTATCAGCCAATGTTAGTTTGTCCCTAGGAGGATGTGTAATCATACCTTGTGTATATTGTTGGTAAGCAGCAGGACGTGTAAATAGCTATGAGAGATTCTAGGATTGTTAAGTTGGATATGTCCTCACTAGGTCTTAGCCCTGTCTCACAGAGTGTATGTCATGAGGAGTGTGACCTCTGTTAATGTTCCTGTAATAACGTGTACGAATGTTGGCACTTGCAACTTCATGATGTAGTTTTCCTTGGAGAGCTTTTGTTGATCACACAGCCTTTCTGTTGTGTTAGTAGCGCTGGACTATGAAAAAATGGATTAATATTCTAGAATTGTAGTTGTGATGTGCTCGTCACTACGCTCTTTGCTCCCCTTCTCTGGTGACTGCCTGTCGTGTTCAACCAGAAACCTGTGCACACCGTTTTTACAGAGGGGCGGGAGGGGCTGTAGCGAACTTCAATCGCCAGAGAAGCTAAGAGACCATGCTAGTGTGAGGAGTGCGAAATGCATAAATTCAGTTCCTTGCCGTCTGGGAGATAGACTTTGTGATACACGTTTTTATACGAATGTGGCAAAAACTCACGCAATATTCTGGTTCCGCTATCTGGGGAACATATGTGGCACGAGAATGAAGTGTGAAGAAACCTTGCATTACATTACACTCTTCAATCAGTTACTGTACTGAGGCCTGATCGCTCTAATGAACACAGTCTTTTCCTCGTAAGATAGTTTCCTCTTTAAGTCGACATTGATTGATACCACACGGTCCAACAGGGGGGTGCTAGAGCAAATGTTCTTTTTACTGATATCAGGTGATTTAGGAAATATCAAATTAGCTATCAGTCACAGAACGATTTGCCTCTAGACCACCTGTTGGCGGTGGTGATAAATCATCGTCCACCCTTTAAAAAGGCCTGGTTTCTATTCAGTATATCAAGATTTGGAGAATATCTATCAAAATAGATATGCTGAATAAGGCACCAATGGCCTTTTTTAAAGGGCGGACATTGATTTTTACCACCGTACAACAGGGGGTGCTAGAGGCAAATTCGTTTTTTGCTGATATCTAATTGTGATATTTCTAAATCACTGATATCAGTAAAAAACGATTTGCCTCTAGCCACCTGGTGGACAGGGTATACATCAATGTCCGACCTTTTAAAAAGGCCTGGTCCGTATTCAGATATTAATGTTGAAGATATTTCCTCAATCACTGTATCTGAATAAGGACAAGGCCTTTAAAGGGGGACATGATTACACCACCGTCCACTCAGGTGGTGCAGAGGGCAAATCTTCTGCTGTACTATTCTAATTTGCTACATATTCTTCCCTCCTCCATCACTGATATCATAATTACTAAGTCGACCACGGACCTTTTTAAAAGGGTCCTGACATTTGATTCTCTATAAGATCGTCAACAAGCTAGAGATACTAAACCAATTAATTATATTTGCATACTCTCCGTTCCGTTATCTTTCTTCCCAGGAACTCATGCATGCCCAGAAGCAAACAACACTGTGTCCAGTTCAAGTTTTTCCACCAATAAATTAGTACTTTAATGATTTGGTTAAAACCTTCCCCCTCTCTCTCCTAGAAATTCACTATTATATTCTCCAATTTTTGTTATAAATAATGAGGATAAAACATAGTCCCCGGCTGTGTATTCCTCTTAATTTGACTTGGCGCTGGAAAGAGGAGGATTACAGGGCCATACAACAAGGAAAATGACATGTGGCGTATCACCGTGTGGGGGACTGAAGTGTTAAATTACCAAGCTCTATAATGACAAGGTTGATATTTACAGTATTTTGGAGGTTCTTCGAGCGTTTTTATCAGCTTTGAGATGAATAATCTAATTGCTTTTTCCAGATTCCCGCAGCTTGTTTCTTGAATTTTGCTTGGCTACCGTAGCCTCACATCTGCTGCCGCCGGCGTGCTGGTTGTGTCAGAAATTTGGGCACTAACATAAACCGTTTACCAGTCAAAGTAACGGCGGGCCCTAAAAAAAAAAAATCCTCAAATTCTTGTTTGTCTCCATTTTCCTTACCTGTCTTGGAAAGGAGTCGATGGGGCAGATTTTACCCTTACACCATTGGGTCCATTCCGATCCAGAGGCCGCGTTCTCATGCCTGGACGTGATTCGTGGGCTCTTCTGGCGATTTCTCACTAGGTAGTTCCTCCACTTCCATACATGTGACGCTTGCTGGTGTGCGCTGAAAGTTCGCCGAGGGTCGCGATGTGCACGATCCTGATTCAGGGACATTTGAGTTAAAGCGTTGTCTCAGCGCACTATTTTTTTTCCTTAAATTGGCGGCAGGTTCTTCTCCGAATAGCGTCGGTTTTCGAGTTCGCCCACGCCCCCCGATTTCCGCTGCCGTGCATGCCGGTGCCGATGCGCCATCAATCCGATCTGCCGTGCGCCAAAAGAACCCAGGAACCTCAGGAAAAATCAAGCAAGATCGGAGAATCTTCGGGGTAACACTCGGGGAAAACGTGCGAATTCGGGCCGCTTAGTAAAAATGACCCCCAGTAAATCGCTGCTTCCGCTACCTCATATCTATCTATTAATCATCTAATAATAATAATAAACAAAAATCTATCATAGCACAATTCGGGTCGATGATCCACTTGTTTTTTCTGTTGTTTTTGCAACATTTTCTAAATTGTCGCAACGGTTTTGATTCCAGTTTTGTACCGAATACTAGCCAAAAACAGAAAATAACCATGGTTTTCTCATTACCAACCCATCTCAGATGTTTGCTGCCAAGCCTAATAATCAATCATTCATTAGAACCTTTGTTCATTGTAAGGAGACAGTTTAGGCACAAAACACTCCAGCTGAAGGTGGTTGAAATAATAGCGAACTCGAGCTCGGAGAGCGCTCATCCCAGCATCAGAGCTCAGCAGACACTAAGACACTATTCTGCCCCAGCCTACTTTACAGATCATGAGCTTTGTTTACAAACAATCTGCTGCAAAGCACAAGCTCAGCAGCAGGAGAAAGAGAATTGAGTGTTTGCTCAGTAGGTCCTGTGTAGCAAGACAGAAGAGAATTGGAGGATCTTTGCAGGAGAAGACGTATTTCCATGTATCAGGATAGAGAGAAGAGTGAGTGGGAGATTGCAGACAGGACAGACAAGTGTTACCGGACGGGCAAGCCATGAGGCGGAGTTGAGCCTCTTGCCTCAAGCCCCCACCGGCCTGCGCAATATGGGGGGGCAATCACGGCACACAGTTATCTGCCAAATTCAGGACCTGCCACTTAAAACTAGTGGGGTCATTTACTACGGGCCCGATTGCGTTTCCCGAGTGTTACCAATATTTGCCATTTTGCCGCCGAGTTGTACCGTTAATTGCCCTGGTTTTTGCGCAAACCTCGGATCGTATCGGCGAGGCAATGTCGTCCCGCAGTGCGCGAATCGGGGAGTGGACCCGAACGAAAACCGCACGTCTTCGAAAATACGCCCGCATCGTCGTTAAAAACCCGAAAAGTGCGCTTGCGAGCGCCTTACTTCAACCCTGGTCCGAGGTGGTGTGCATATCGCGCCGTTCAGAAGATTTTTCAGCGCAAGCAGCGATCACCTGTGTGGACGCGGAGGAACACCTTCAAAACCCGGCCGGCACCCCGAATCCAGAGAGAGAACGCGACCGCGGATCGCGAATGGACCGGGTGGGAGTAAAAGTATGCCCAGGTCTTTAGCACACGTCTGTCCTGTCTGCATCTCCCACTCACTTCTCTTCTATCCTGCTACACGGGAACACTTGTCTGTCCTGTCTGCATCTCCCACTCACTTCTCTTCTATCCTGCTACACGGGAACACTTGTCTGTCCTGTCTGCATCTCCCACTCACTTCTCTTCTATCCTGCTACACGGGAACACTTGTCTGTCCTGTCTGCATCTCCCACTCACTTCTCTTCTATCCTGCTACACGGGAACACTTGTCTGTCCTGTCTGCATCTCCCACTCACTTCTCTTCTATTCTGCTACATGGGAATACTGTCCTCTCTGCAAAATCCTACACAATTCTCTTCTGCCTTGCTACACAGGACACTACTCTGAGCTATCATCAGCAAACACTCACTTCTCTTCTCTCCTGCTCTGAGCTGCTGCTTTTGCAGATTGTTTGTAAATAGAAGTTTATGAACTGTAAACAGAGGCTGCAGGACGATAGTGTCTGTAGTGTCTGCTGAGCTCTGCTGATGAGGATAAGCTGCTCTGCACGAGAGCTCAGTGTTGCTTCTTAGTTTACGCCACCTTCAGGCTGGAGTGTTTTTGTGCCTAAACTGCTCCTAAATGAACAAGGTGCTAATGATGATGATTATTAGGCGCAGCAAAACATCTGGATTGGTTGGATAAATGAGGAGAACATGGTTATTTTTGCTCGTTTTTGGCTACTTTGGTCGCAAAACTGAATCAAAACTGTGCGACAATATGAAAATGTGCAAAAACAACAGAAAAAACATGTGATATATCTGACCCAATGTCGCTATGTAGATTTTTGTTATTATTATTAGAATGATAAATAGATAGATATGAGGAAGCAGCATTTATCCGGGGTCATTTACTAAGGGCCCGATTCGCGTTTTCCGGACGTGTTACCCGAATATTTCCGATTTGCAACGATTTTCCCTAAATTGCCCCTGGATTTTGGCGCACGCGATCGGATTGTGGCGCATCGGCGCCGGCATGCACGTGACGGAAATCGGGGGCGTGGCGAACGAAAACCCGACGGATTTGGAGGAACCGCCACATTTTTAAAAAAAAAGTGTCGCTGGACACGCGCTTACCTTCACCAAGAATAGGATCGTGAACTCCGGCGGACTTCAGCGCAGCAGCGCCACGTGGTGGACGTCAAAGGAACTGCCTTAGTGAATCGCCGGAAGACCCGAATCCACCGCAGAGAACGCGCCGCTGGATCGCGAATGGACCGGGTAAGTAAATCTGCCCCATCGACTCCTTTCCACAGACAGCGATAAGGAAAATGGAGACAAACAGAATTTTCGGATTTTTTTTCCCCTTACTTTGACTGGTAAACGGTTAAGTCGCCCAAATTCTGACACACCAGCGCGGCACAGATTGTGAGGCTACGGAGCCAAGCAAAATCAAGAACAAGCTGCGGAATTCTGGAAAAAGCAATTAGATTATCATCTCAAAGTGATAAAACGTCGAAAACCTCCAAAAATATGTAAATATCAACCTTGTCAATTAATTAGAGCTGGTAATTAACACTTCAGTCCCACACGCGTGATCTCCAGCATGTCATTTCCTTGTTGTATGGCCTCGTAATCCCCATTCTTTACAGGCCAAGTCAAATTAAGAGGAAATACACAGCCGGGGACTATTTTTATCCTGTTATTTTCAAAAAAATTGGAAATAATGGAATTTTCTAGAAAGGGGGAAGGTTTAAGTCTATTTTTTGGGAAACTTGAACTGGGAAGTGTTGTTGCTTCTGGGCATGCATTTGATTCCTGGGAAGAAAGTATCCAAATTAATTAATTTGTTGTATCTCTAGCTTGTTGAAGATATTATTAATCAATGTCCGACCCTTTAAAAAGGCCTTGGTCCTTATTCACATATCAGTGATGTAGGAAATATCTATTAACGTTAGATATCTGAATAAGGACCAAGGCCTTTTTAAAGGGTCGGACATTGATTTATACCACCGTCCATTAGGTGGTGCTAGAGGCAAATCTTTTTTTGACTGATATCTAATTTTGATACATATTTCCTAAATCCTTGATATCTGAATACGGACCAAGGCCTTTTTTAAAGGGTCGGACATTGATTTATACCACCGATCAACAGGTGGTGCTAGAGGTAAATCGTTTTTTGACTGATATCTAATTTGGATATTTCCTAAATCACTGATATAAGTAAAAGTACGATTTGCCTCTAGCACCACCTGTTGGACGGTGGTATAAATCAATGTCTGACCCTTTAAAAAAGGCCTTGGTCCCTATTCAGATATCTAATTTTGATAGATATTTCCTAAATCACTGATATCTGAATAAGGACTAAGGCCTTTTTTAAAGGGTCGGACATTGATTTATACCACCGTCCAACAGGTGGTGCTAGAGGCAAATCGTTCTTTCACTGATATCTAATTTTGATATTTCCTAAATCACTGATATCAGTAAAAGAACAATTTGCCTCTAGCACCACCTGTTGGACAGTGGTATAAATCAATGTCCGACCCCTTAAATAGACCTTGGGAAAAACAATTTTTAATCAAAATTAGGTGAGGAGAATTGGTCTTCCATTAGAAGGCATCAGAGGCACAACTAGTAAGTAACATATGGAAGGAGCTTTCATTGGAGATGACAAGTTTTCTGCATGCTATGCCCATGTATAGCCGTAGGCTCCTGGTTCTTCCATTCTCTTTGGCGCGCAGTTACTTGTTCCCTAGATAGCGGACAGAATATTGCGTGAGTTTTGCCACATTCGTATAAAAACGTGAAGCAAAAGTCTATCCTCAGAGCAAGGCAACTGAATTTATGATCTTGCACTCCTCACACTGCTGTGCTCTTAGCTCTCTGCATTGAAGTTCTCTACAGCCCCTCCCCTCTGTAAAAACTGCGGCAGGTTTCTGGTTGAACACGACAGCAGTCACTCAGAGAAGGGAGCAAAGAGCAGAGTGAGGACACATCACAACTACAATTCTAGAATATAAATCCATTTTTCATAGTCCAGCTGCTACTAACAACATACAGAAAGGTGTGATCACAAAGCTCTCCAAGGAAACTACCTGACAATCATTGTAGAGAGTAAAGAGCACATCAGTGTGAGGACACACTATAATCCTGTTACAAAAAAAAGTCAATTTTTTACAGTCCTGCTGCTACTAACAATAAACACAGAGGTCTAATTACACATCTCTCTAGGAACAAAACATAACACTGGCTGCATAGAGCACAGAGCTAAGAGCACATCAGTGTGAGGACATATACCACAACTACAATCCTAGAATCTAAACCCATATATCACAGTCCTGCTGCTACCAACAACATACACAAAGGTATGATTACACATCTCCCCAGGGACAAGATCTAACATTGGCTGCATACAGCAAAGTTATAAGAGCACATACGTGTGAGGACATACCACAACTACAGTCCTGGAATATAAACGTATAAATCACAGTCCTGCTGCTACTAACAATACACACAAAGGTATGATTACACATTTCTCCGGGGACAATACCGAACACTGGCTGCATAGAGCACAGAGGTAAGGGCACATCAGTGTGAGGATATATATCACAGCTACAATCCTAGAATCTAAACCGATATATCACAGTCCTGCTGCTACTAACAATATACACATAGGTATGATTACACATGTCTCCAGGGACAATACTGAACACTGGCTGCATAGAGCACAGTTATAAGAGCACATAAGCGTGAGGACATACCACAACTACAGTCCTGGAATATAAACTGATAAATCACAGTCCTGCTGCTACTAACAATATGCACAAAGATATGAATACACTCCAATACATTCCAATTTCTAACACTAGTTTCATAGAGCACAGAGATAAGGGCACAGCAGTGTGAGGACATATACCACAACTACAATCCTGGAATGTAAATCAACATATCACAGTCCTGCTGCTACTTACAACATTCACAAAGGTCTGTAGCACTTCTCTCCAGGGACAGATCCCTTTAAATTTGCACACTTTACACCTTTTTTAATTAAAGGACTCCATCCGAGAAACGGCAAATTCACCTTGGCCGTCATTGACTCTCCACCACCGAATCAGGTCCCCAAACTCGGAAGCAGACAAGGTCACGGGGGTCATCGGCAGGATATTAACGGGTCATTGTGCAGTCCACTTGGGAACAATTACTTTCGGTCACGGCTAAATGGACACTTGATTGAATACCTTTAAGACAGCTCACATGGCACAGATAACAATCCTCCAGGCAATAGAAGAATTAAAACCCCCATCATTCAGCCTTTATTACTCACACGAAACCCAAGTGTTCAATAACGGGATTTCGGGAGGTGCGGGATGCCGGGGCTAAATTGAAATGCCACCTCATTAAACAATAATATCTAATTTTATCTAAATGAATTTTCATGAAGGAACGTCAGACAGCGCAGGAATCCTTAAAATGAATGATCGCAAACCATACAGAATTTTTTACCAAATCTACGGGAGGGGGGGGTGGGGGGGGGGGGGAGGTAGAATGAGGATAATGTCAACAGTAAATGTGTAATGAAAATTGCATTATTGTCTCCATAAAAAATGGTTAACATTAAATTGGAGTCATCATCAGGTGTATAAAGAATTTCATTTACGGACCCAATGAGGAGAAAAATAAGGAAGACGCTCCTTTTCTTACTCCGAGAGGTTTAACTTTTTCACCACCGGGAATTTTTTTTTCCACTGATAACCCGACCAATCACTGTAAGGGACGCCATATTTGTATTTGGTCAAACTGGATCTTCTGACTACATTGTCATGGTAGAAAAAGGGACTTCAGATCGACAAGCCTTACTCTGACAACGGACACCGGATCAAGGTGACTCCAGAATGGGGTTGAGGACAGTTACAGGATTCCAGAAACATGGAGAATAAAAGGGTTACGGCTCAGGTTCAGGGTACACAGGGTTCTAGTGCAGGCTGGAGATACACAGGGTTCCAGATCTGGATGGATATAGGGTACCAGATCTGCCTGGATAAAGGGTTCTAGATCTGGATAGATACAGGTTCCCATAACTGGCTGGATATAGGGTACCAGATCAGGCAGTATACATGGTTCCAGGTCTGGCTGGATATAGGGTACCAGATCAGGCAGTATACATGGTACCAGATCTAGCTGGATATAGGGTACCAGATCAGGCAGTATACATGGTTCCAGGTCTGGCTGGATATAGGGTACCAGATCTGGCAGGATATAGGGTACCAGATCAGGCAGTATACATGGTACCAGATCTAGCTGGATATAGGGTACCATATTTGGCTGGATAAAGGGTTCCAGATCTGGATAGATACAGGTTCCCAGAACTGGCTGGATACAGGCTAAATACTTGTTTTCAGATCTGGCAAGATACAGCTTCAGGAGTACTCCAAGTCACAGAAGAAACAATAACCAGCCCTGAGTGAACTGAGCATTAGCAATTTATCCAGCCCCTGGATGCCGCCCCCAGCAACTGTCTGGAGAGGCACAGCATCATTCAACCCCCAGGTGAAAAACATACAGAGCCTAGACAATGAGAACGGACACGCTGACCACCGTCAGATTTGGCCATTTAACCACCCTCATGTCTGTTTAATGATATGACATACTTGGCTCCGTCTATCCCGTCTCTTCTATGATATGGTCCTTGGCCTTGGCCCATAGGTTTCTCCTAATGTCTATCCCTTTGTGTGACGATTCTCATACTTTCTGACCTCCAATACTTGTCCTTCGACAAGAACAACATCCTTGGTGCCATCTGACCATCTTCTCGTCATACTATGGCCACATAACCAACCCCATATCTGTATAGCGATATGGAACACTAGGCTCAGCCCGACCAATTCACACTTGACTCTTGGTCCATCTGTTTCTTTTCATGTCCATCCTGTGGTGTAGCAATTCCGGTTAGTTCTGACCTCCATTACTTGACCTTCAACCAGTTTGCCTCTTCTCTTGGCTGTTCCACCTGTCCCTGGGCTCATATATGATTACTCTGAAAGGTGTGTCATATCTGGACCCACCAGAACATTATTACCGGTCCTTCAGCTCATATCTGCCCTCTTTTACCTGAGATTGGACCAAATCACTACCCTTATGTCTGTTCAGGGATACTGACGGACCATTGGTACCAGCCCCGTCACTCACCCTTCTCACATCTCTGGCATATCCGGTTCTCGCCCATAACTGAAAAGTGCTGGTATCAAGTCTCAGCACTACTCAATTTTAGGGTTTTTCCAAAAATATAGCACTGATGACCTTACGTTGGTATAGATATCAATGTGAGATCCAGGGACCAAGTATCTTACTGTTTGAAGAGACTAAATCATCCAACTGAGCGCTGATACTTTGTAACTGCTCACAGCGCCACACATTGTACAGTGGTTGTGTTTGGTATTACATCTAAGACATCAATATTTTATCTCATAGACACTGGTGGTGGAGACCTTTTTCCTATAATAATAATTAGATCTTTATTCACCGTGTAAACCCAAATTCTCTTGTTTTCGGTTCCACCAGTTTGGATTAAACCAGTGATTCCATCAATCCTCGCCCCCCTCGGTATATGGCACATGAGTACAGTACATAGACGGATGTACTGCTACTCGGGTTATAACGAAGGTTCATACAGATGTAGGGGATGCACAGGTGTCTCTTCAAAGAAATTTTTTGTCTATTTTTGAGAATTTAGATGCAGGTCATGAGACAACACAATTACAGGCGTCCTATGTGATCGCACCCTCCCATCATACCGCTCGAGGCCCAATATCCATAAAAATGCCATAGTATTAAAATATACAAAATTGGTCCAATACAAACTACAAATCACTCCGCAAAAATGACTCCTCACACATCTCTGTACAGCAATGTATGAAAAAGTAACGGGGGTCCGAAGATGGAGACATAAAACACAACATTCCCGAACTTTTTAATAAATCAAAAGCTGGACATGTGGTATTTCTGTGTTATCTATATAGAGGTCATTGTACAGGGAGGAGGAGATAAGCAGTGACATCATCTATTGTCAGTAGTGATGTAATGATGGGTCAGTGTTATCTATATAGAGGTCATTGTACAGGGAGGGGGAGGAGATAAGCTGTGACATCATCTATTGTCAGTAGTGATGTAATGATGGGACAGTGTTATCTTTATAGAGGACAGGGTGGGGGGAGGTTATTTTCTGGGGGCATATTCCCCTTAAGAGGTTAAAACAAATAAAAACAATTCTGTCTGATATTGTGGGAGTCCTTGCTCTGGCTCCTCCGGGCTGCTCTGGGGTGGCCGGTGAGATAATTGTATGTAATGATATGGAGGAGAGGGAGCGCTGCTTTTTGGCTCGGGCTCCTCGGTTTGGCTGGGATGAGTCATATGTCAACATCTGCTTGTCGGCTACAGCGCGGCGCTCACCACATCTCAGCTTACACAGTCACTGGTGGTCCGATGTGGCGCTCGCTGACGGAGTAGACGGGGGGATAGACAACAAAAATGTCAGGAAGCTGAATTGTGGCCACAGATTTCGGCTACCGCTCCGAGCGCCATGGATTCTAATTACGGAAGCTCGGAATGAGACGCTTGCGGCGTAATAGCATCCGCCTGTCTCTTATTCCGAGGGGTCTCGCCGTGCTGTTCCCAATCAATGCTGCAGCTAGAAGACTTTGTTGGGAGGATAGACCCCATGTGCCACAGTATAAGGACCACCACAGGTCTCACGCTGAATAATAAAAAGGACCTCTCCTGCTACTATGTCACAAAATAACAATTCTGCAGCATCTTGACTCAAATCTCATTTTCTATCCCTCTGTTATTCCTCCTGGAAATATATGGGTAAACTTACAAATGGGTGTTGCCAGCTGGGGGTGGGCTCTGCATACTTGTCCAATCAGGGGGCATAATGTTAATATGTAGAATGCTGATAAACAACACCTGTTTGTTGATGTATTAAAGGAAATCTCCCATCAATATCCAATATTATAAACCAGGGACATTACTCATAGATCAAGGCACCGTGACAGTCGGAATTCTCCTTATATTTGTTATCCGTGGACTCCATCCTTTTAAAATCAACTGTTATTATTATGCAAATTAGCCAGAAGACTCCTGGGGGCGTTACCAGAGCCACTCCGTGCTGTAGCTTCACAGACTGTTAAGCAGCGCAGGCCTCCCCTGCACTTCCTGCTGCTGCTACATTACACAGGCAGAGGAAGGAGGGAGAGAGCAGGGGGAGACGTGTTCTTCTCATTGTAACAACCTATGAATCTTCAGCACTGGAAGACTCTGGTAACACCCCCAGAGGCCTTCCAACTCAGCCCGGCAGTGAGCTGAGTTACTGCACATGCGGAGTAGCCAAAGAGCTGCCAAGTAGCTGCGGGGCTGCACATGGAAGTAAGAATTTAGCGGCTACAGTGGTGTGGTGTAGCTTTAACCCCCCCCGGGGCCCGGCCAGGCTACTCCATGTCCCAGAAGGTTCATTAGCATAAACAATGGATAAAGTTTTTAGTTAGTTATGGGGGAAAGTTTAGATAAAGGCAGTGTAGGGCCTAATAGACAGAAAGGAATCTACCATCATGAATACCTCAGTTAGTATATTCCGGATGGTAGGTTTCCTTTAAAGGGTTAAAGAAACATGGCCGCTTTCTTCCAAAAACAGCTCCTCTCCTGACCATGGGTAGTGTGTGGTATTGCAGATAAGCTTCATTCATCTCTATACAGATGAGCTGCAATACCGGCACTAACCATATTCAGGTGTGGCGCTGTTTTTGGAAGATTAAAACATGTTCTTCAACCTCCGGACAACCCCTTTAAGTACTACGGCTACAGACATAGAAGGAAGCGACAAAGTCATTTAAAAAGTTCAGTGAAAGTTGCAGGCAGGTACAAGCACGCCAAGGGCTTCATCACCAGAGGTGAGAGCCCCCCCCTCCTGGCGGAAGTTTATTTGTCAATTTCATGGAAAGACTGAAAAGTCGGTATTTATTCTGAACTCCCACAGATATTAATCCTCACACTGCTGGCACATAAACTCCGGCCGCCTCCAGCTAAAAATTGTCTGGAAAAAATTGCAGGAAAGGGTGTGCACTTGGGCGAACTTCCAGAGCACTTATACAAAGTCTAACAAGAGCGCGAGCTGGCAGGCGAAACGTGCGGGACGCAGAACGAACGAAGAAGAAGAAAATAAAACAAAGGGAGTCGCCCTTCATTTTTTTCGCTTTCGGCAACGTTTTCTAACGACGTGACGAGAGGAGGAGAAGCGAGAACTGCTGGGACTAGGGATGGGGGTCATGTGCTGCTCGCACAGTCAGCACTGCTACATAAGGCAACATTGTAATGTATTGTATAGAGTTCTGTGATTGCATTGCATTGTATAGTGGTTGCACTTGGAATTTCAGCTCAGTTTCAATTACTCCAATGGGACAATGGGGGTCATTTACTAAGGGCCCGATTCACGTTTTTGCGATGGGTTAACCGAATTTTTCCGTTTTGCGCCGATTTTCCATGTATTGCCCGGGGATTTTGGCGTACATGATCGGATTGTGGCGCATCGGCGCCGGCATGCACGCGTACGAAAACCCGACGGATTAGGATAAGCCGCCGCATTTAAAAATAAAAAAAGTGTCGCTGGACACGCGCTTACCTTCACCCGACAATGGATCGTGCACTCCGGCGGACCTCAGCAAAGCAGCAACACCTGGTCGACGTAGGAGGAACTGCCTTAGTGAATCGCCGGAAGACCCGAATCCACTGCAGAGAACGCGCCGTTGGATCGTGAATGGACTGGGTAAGAAAATCTGCCCCAATGTTGCAAATAGGTCATGTGACCAATGGATGTGACATCACAGGTCACTGGAGTGGCGCAAGATACAAAAGATAACAAGAAAAGAGTCGTTTGTGGCAGCAGGACAATAATGTATTTAAATTCCAGGATTTTATACTAGAGGTCAGTGTCGGACTGGCCCACCGGAGTACCTGAGGATTCTCCAGTGGGCCCTGGTTCTACCTAATACTGAACCTCAGAGGTCCATCAAAAAGAACCCAACTTGTAGGCTGCTAGAGTTTATTTACTGCGGGAAATGAAGAGAAGGCTCCTGCTTTAATTTTCTCTAATGGGCCTAAGGAACCCTAATCCAACACTGCTAGGGGCATGTCCTCACACTGCTGTGTTGGTAGCTCCCAGCATTGAGTTGTTAGACAGGTCTTCCTCTGTTTTACAGGGGGCACAGCAGTGTGAGGACATTGGGCCCAGTGTACTTGGAGAAGCTGCAATCTTGGAATGTAAATCCATATTTCACAGTCCTGCTGCTACTAGCCACACACACATAGCTATGATTACACATCTCTCCAGTGACAATACCTACCACTGTCTGCCAAAAGCATAGAGCACAGAAGTGTGAGGAAACACCCCCTGTGCAAGGAAAAGATACATTGT
The DNA here is from genome assembly GCA_019512145.1 of Engystomops pustulosus. Classification (NCBI taxonomy): domain Eukaryota; kingdom Metazoa; phylum Chordata; class Amphibia; order Anura; family Leptodactylidae; genus Engystomops; species Engystomops pustulosus. The sequence continues at coordinate 90,085,797 of CM033649.1, forward strand.
AGTCCCAGAATATAAATTAAATGTTTACAGTCCTGATGCTACTAGCAACATACACAAAGGTATGATTACACAGCTCTCCAGGGACAACACCTGACACTGTCTGCAGAGAGCACAGCAGTGAGAGGACACACCCCCAGTGCACTTAGAGAAGCTACAAATCCTGGAATATGAATACACATTTGATAGTCCTGCTGCTACTAACAGCATACACAAAGATATGATTACACATCTCTCCAGGGACAATACCTAACACTGTCTGCAGACAGAACAGAGCACAGCAGTGTGAGGAAATGCCCCTCGTGCTCTTGCAGACACTACAATACAGGAATATAAATCCATATTTCACAGGCCTGCTGCTACACACAGGTCTGATTACACATCTCTCCAGGGACAATATCTAACACTGACTGCAGTCTACATTGTCACACCTGCTGTCATACTTCCTTTAAAATGCTTGCTGGATACTGCTTAATTCCACCACTAGGGGGAGCTCAGTGCATACATATAATAGGTCAATACTAGTGGTGAATAATATTTAGGGAGCTCACCCTAGTGGTGGCTTTTGGTAGCTAGAATTGGCTCCCTGTAAAAAGTACAACGTGAAATGAATACATTTGCCATATTAAAGGTTTTGATACTAATTAATGCAATAATTGTGTAAGTTCCAAGAGAGGAAGAAAAAAACTAAATTTCTGCTGCTGGACTATAGAAAGTCTGTAAAAACTGACACAGCAGAATTGTAGAAGCCAGACTCTTCCAAGCCTGCACATGTCTACCATATGCTGCAAAACCGCTCTTCAATTTGTCTATGTAGGAGAACCTCTAACCTTACAGTTGTGGGTGCGGTGCGCCAAGTAATTATGGTAACGAACGCTAATTATTACAATTATGGCTCTGTCCTGATAACAAAGAGTTAACACAAAGGAAAAGACCATAAAAGTAGGAATCCTGTCTATTTCATTAGAATCCGGATCACCAGTCACTAAACTATTAGGGTTTTCATCTAAAGACCCGAAATTCAGGGCTCATGCAGTGTATCTTGCCCTCCATTCTAATACAACATGTCGAATGCCCTTTAAACACAGATTTACATTATGGATTTCTCTTAGTCTCCACTAGGGGGAGCTCAAAGGAAAACTGCAGACAGTGTTAGATATCGTCAATGGAGATCTGTGAAACCTTTGTGTATGTTGTTAGTAGCAGCAGGACTGCGAAATAAGGATTTATTTTTCAAAATTTTAGCGCACTTGGGTGTGTCCTCACACTGCTGTGCTTATAACTTTCTGGATTAAGCTGCTCAACAGCCACTACCCTGTATAAGGCTTCAAGCCAAAATGTAAAGCTTTCACTCAGTAGCAGCTCAACGAACAGAGCTAAGAGTACTTAGAATATAAAGCACTTGAATATAAATCAATTTTACACAGTCCTGCTGCTACTCACAAAGTTCATAAAAGTATAAAATCATATTCAGGGGTCAATACTTCATAAGGTCATCAGAGCGCTAAAAGCACATCATTATGAGAACAGCCCTTAACTGCTACATTCCTGGAATTTAAATACATATTTCACAGTCCAGCTTCTACTAACAACATGCAGGTCTAATTTACATAGCTCTATAGGGCCAGTTCTGTGCGTGTAAGGACACGCCTCTAGTGCTACAAACCTGAAATGTAAAGCTTTTTCACAGTGCTGCTGCTACTAACAACATATACAATTTATAATGAAACAGTATCCAAGGGTCAACACTAAACACTGTCTGCAGAGAGTGCAGAGCACAGCAGTGTATGGACATTCCTCTAGTACTATAAACCTGGAATATAAATCCATAATCAATAGTCCTGCTGCTAACAACAACTTACACATCTCTCCAGGGCCAATACATAGCACTGTCTGCAGAGTACTAAGATCATAGCAGTGTGAGGACATGCCTCTAGAATATAAATCAATTTTTTTTCACAGTGCTGCTGCTACTAACAACAACAGATCTCCAGGGCAAATAATTTACAATGTATGCAGAGTCTGACAGATCCCCTTTAAGGCTTACTGAATACTACTTATATGTAGAACTCTATGATAATATAGTAGACAGTAAGCTCTTTATCTCCCTCTAGTGGTGACAGCAGAGTAACAGAATGTTATCACAGAGAACATATGATACAAACATAAATGAACATAAGCCACATACAAAACATCCAGATAGCGATCAGCCCATCCCCCATCCATCACCTTCTCTGGTCAGTGGACAGTATGATGGGTGATAACATTATTATTACGTCTCCATTGTTAACATGTATCAGTCAGCATCGACTCTATCCAAGGTCTTCAAGGTGAAAAGAGCAAAATAATTGTCCTCATAACCAAGACATTACTAGAAGCGGTAAAGTCCGGGGCTGAGGAAGTCACTCGCTATAAACTGGATCACAATCATCATAGTAACTATGCTGGAAATGGGTCACGACCCCCAGGATGGTCATATAGGACAAGATGTACAGGCTACGGCCACATTTACAATAAGACTTAGATACAATACATCAAGGGTTAAAAATGGAGTCACTTTAGAAATAGTCCGGATTTTTAAAAAATCTACTACCGTTTTGTGTATACAGCTCCTATGCAGAGCGATGTGCATCAGTTTTTCTACAAATAAACCATTTGTGCACTGGAGTTACAAAACCATCTTTGGACCAGAACTCCCATATACACTTACGGATGTAACGGCCAAGCCCTCCAGATGTAGGTGAAGTATGGCCGGCTCATCCTACAATCTGTGTAGTTCCATAGGAAGTTGCCTTTAAGCACATGCCCTTTACATGATACATTCATTCCTTAGTAACACTGCCATCTACTGTCTATATATGGTAGTGCAGCTGCATTACACCTGCCTGGGAAGCACATGATTACATACTGACCAATAGGATGCCACGTTTATTCATTGTTAATTCCATAGTGTAAGAATGTGTCACATGCCACCTCCCAAGGAAAGTTCATAAAAAATCCAAGTTTTTCTGTGAGTGCTGAGGAACAGCACACATCACTACACACGGCCTGCAGACCAGGCCTGCTGCAGGACTCTACCTTCAGGAGCCTGCCTTGGAGCAATGCTATAGCAGCTCCTCATCTCTCCAGCCTGAAGGTATCGAAACCAGGCTATGAGCACCTTTTGCCGAACACAATCCAACCAGTGACCTGGGACCCGGACAAGTTAGACTACTACTGAGTTACCTTGGCCTGTTGCCTATGTCACGTTGGTGGTGACGAGTTCATGTTTCACATTCCTCGTCTCGGTGTGATCCCTGGTTGCTGCTAACATCATGGGCCTCACCTCTACTATCTACCCAGGGATCCTCACAACTGTTTCCATCCACCTGCAGCATCTCCTTCTTTCTAGCAATCCACCTGTCGGACACCTGCCCGGCGTGGATGACTCTTGTTCCACCTGCACCAAGCGAGTGAGACCTAGTCGAGCACTAGGCCGTGCTCAAGCCAGCCATTTGGGTATCAGGGCAATCCAGCTGCCCCCAAGCCAAAAGGTCAGGCACCAGTGGGGGATGTTGCATTGAGATTTGGGATACATTTATGCAAATTACCAGATGGAAAAAAATATATATTTATAGGTAGCTACCCTGTGAGGACATTGACTTACAGTGTAGCTACCTCTTGCTAATACTAAAAATACATTTTTAGCTTGTAGCTGAGCTAATTTGCATAAATATTTAATTAATTAATTTAATTTAAAAAATTTATTTTCCAAAAATGTTAGAATTTTCCAACTATTTTTTAATAGTTCCCTACAAATATTAAATACTGCAGTTCTTCAACGAAACAACAAGCTCCACATAAACAGATGCAGGTGGCGGGTGCGATGGATCCCATCCAAAAAGAGTATAAAAGTAGAACAGAGACTCGAAACAAACATGACATCTGGGTCACTTATAAATACCGCACGGGTATGGAAATTTCTGACTATAATCCTTTATATCTATATATATACCGTTCCCTGAAATAGATCCGCCCCCTGGAAACACAAAACAATAATACAACAAACAACAAATCATAAAATACCTAAAATGTTGATAGTCAAAGAGTCAATAAAATGAATTGTTTGTTGGTGAGGAGGTGAAGGGAGGGGTAGAAGACGGGCACGCCAAGAGCTAATTGTTTACACTCACAACAAACTTTGCATGTTGCTAGGCGACAGCGAGAAAACAAGATGACAGGATTAAAAACAAGCGAGAAAATAAATCAACATCATTCGTTAAATACCAAATCGATATATATATACAAGAAATTCTGACAAATTTGTTCAAATCTGTTTCCCAGTAACAGAAGAGGTGAGGAAAATTCAATCAGGACGATAAGGAAACAGTCATGTCATTTACTGTACATAGATAACACTGACCCATCATGGCATCACTACTGACAATAGATGATGTCACAGCTTATCTCCTCCCCTTCCCTGTACAATGTCCTCTATATAGATAACACTGACCCATCATTACATCACTCCTGACAATAGATGATGTCACAGCTTATCTCCTCCCCCTCCCTGTACAATGTCCTCTATATAGATAACACTGACCCATCATTACATCACTCCTGACAATATATTGCAGACACTAGAACAGATAATACAGACATTACATACACTACAGACACTAGTACAGATAATACAGACATTACATACACTGCAGACACTAGTACAGATAATACAGACATTACATACACTACAGACACTAGTACAGATAATACATACACTACAGTGGGCTGTCAGGCTATATACTACAGGGTACTGGCAGGCTATATACTACAAGGGCTGGCAGGCTATATACTACAGGGGGCTTGCTGGCTATATACTAGGGAAGGCTGTGTTCAATGCATTTCCCACCCTCGTATTATACTTGAGTCCGTCTCATCTGTGCACCGGTTTGTTTACAAGAGCGCACAGGGAGCTTCCTGCTGGCTGAAAGTACCCATCCAATATCATCTCCCAGCACTTACAACGCTGAGAGATAGGGACGGATGGGAGGAGCCGGCCACATCGCCGGCCGGAAGCTCCCAGTGCTCGACTGCTGTGCCCCTGTAAACAAACAGGGTCACGGATCAAACGGACCGCAGCGCGGGACATCAGCAGTGCCAGAGGAGGTAAGTACACATTTATTATTATTAAATACCCCGCCCCAGCCTGGCCCTTAGTAAATTTTTATACCAGTATACCTGCCTGTTTTTCTGTGTATATCTAGATAGATAAAATACTATGCCACTGATTTGTCCACTTAGATCCCCACATCTGTCTTCTCCCTGGATCTATATATCTTACCTTTACAGAAAATATTAGAGGAACAAATCCCAGCAGCGGGAAGAGGATGAAGTTTATCACAGAACAGGTCAAACAACTCGAGAGCTGAGGTCGGAATGAAGAAACATCGCGTCGGTGCGCAGGATATCCTGAGTCTGGTGAAGGTGTAGGATCTTCTGAGAGAGATGGTGGTTGACCTTCTAGTGGTGAAGGGACTCCTGACGGAGATGGTTGATGACCCTCTAGTGGTGAAGGATCTTCTGAGAGAGATGGAGGATGACGCTCTAGTGGTGAAGGATCTTCTAGTGAGTATGGAGGAGGCAGCTCACAGTAGTCTGGAGGACGGGGAACATCAAAAGATGTTATGGGTGGCCCGGAGAGAGCAGTAGGACCATAACCTACATTATCCTGGTTGTAAGCTGGCAAATAATTCATCAGAAAGACCTCATTGTAGATACAATTTATGTCATACTGCTGGACGTCTGGACACAGCTCCTCATAAGGTGGGGGGTCATCTTCTTCGGACATTCTCCTGGAGACTCCACCATGAAGCGACAATTGTTTCCGTAACTGAATGTAGGGAACTTCCTGTCCTCTTACCTCAGGCTCAGGTTACATTACAGGTGACACACACAAGGAACTACCGCATAGTTCTTCTAGGATTGTCATTGTCATCTACTTAAAGAAAAAGGAGTCGGTTTCATGGTTTTCAGATTTTTGCGGAAGCATGTTCCTTTGTATTTTCAAGTTAACTTTTTATAAAAAATCACTATATCCTGCAATATTAAAACATTGGCATCTAAGCCTAATAATAAACTGAGGCCAGTTTATCTTGCACGATGACCTCTACATAAATAACACTGATCCATCATTACATCACTACTGACAATAGATGATGTCAAAGCTTATCTCCTCCCCCTCCCTGTACAATGTCCTCTATATAGATAACACTGACCCATCATTACATCACTACTGACAATAGATGATGTCACAGCTTATCTCCTCCTGACACTGTTATGGGGGGATGTGTAGATGACACTGTTATGGGGGGATGTGTAGATGACACTTATGGGGGATATGTAGGTGACACTGTTATGGGGGATCTGTAGATGACACTTATGTGGGGATATGTGGATGACACTATTATGGGCACAGCTTTGGCAGTTTCTTATGGTGGTCTATAAGCCTCTGGTATCCTATGGCAGTGGCAGTCACTTAGGGGTTAATACTACTGGGAGTCTATAAGTATCTGCCCCCCGCTGTAACACATGTATTATTTTCCTTTCAAGAAAGCTGAGACTTCCAGGAAACGGTAAGATTGATCACTAGACGACTTGTGGCAATATAATCTGTCTGTAGTGCGGCCACAATCCACCTAATGACAGACGGCTGTCAGGAAGTGGCAGGGCGCTTGTTGTGATTGGCAGCGCCCGCGCGCGCCCTCATCTTGCATGTCCTGGTAAATAACATCCAGCGGAGCGGCAGCTGCGCCAGAGACTGCCAGGGCCGCACACTTAATGGACTGCGTGGTTATCTGCCATCCAGATGGCTGGAACATATTATAGAGAAACGTTATAGCTTGTGTCAGTCTCAACTGCATATTCATTAAAGGGAACCTGTCATCACAAAGAAAATTTTTCAGTGATGACAGGTTCCAAAAGGCTATTCCTTAAATCGTTTTACTTCTGTACAATCCTTTAGTTTATCTTATCTCCCTGCCAGAATCCTGTGCTGAGTCCCAGGGGTGGAGCACTTCAAATATCAACTTTTGCAGGGGGAAGGAGGGGGAGATAGAGGATATGTGAGGGGTAGGTTTAAGGGGAGTGAGGAGCAATGCTGGAGGGAGGAGGGATGCTATGGGCCGGACGACTATTTAGATTTGAAGTGCCGCCCCCTTCCCTCGGGACTCAGCGCAGGATTCTGGCAGGGACTCAGGTAAAATAAACTAAAGTTTTGTAAAGTAGTAAAACAATGAACATGTTTTATATTGGGCATTTTATGACCATTTGCAACCTGTCATCATTGAAAAATGCCCTTTGTGATGACAGGTTCCCTTTAACAAAAAACATAGAGTAGACGTAGCTACACAACCCTGCACATACAGGGACATGGGACAGATCAAATCAACATGGAATGACTGGTTCGTCTATATGGTCATGTGACTGTGCTGGCCTATGGCGGTCCACATGGGGGCGGAAAGAGAATTCCAATGGTAAGTATTGTACAAAGGCAGGAAGAATAACAGCAGGTCCTGGGTCCAGAGCACCAGCGCTGGAACCAAGATCCTACAATATCAAAAAAATTTGGATTTGATTGTATATGGTAACAGCCCTAATTTTGGTAAGACCAACCCACAAACCGGTCCACAAAAGAGTCGTGGTTTATGCAGATTTAACCATAAAGTAGGCGGAGAAATCCCAAGAGGCGGAGCTTAAACATTACGACTTGGAGGAATTAACGTCTTATCGAGTAAAGATAAAGTTTTCCATCATTCCGTTGACTGTAAACCTTTTTCCGGAAAAAAAAAAAAAAAATCACATTAAACGCTGAAACTTATTTTTTGAAATCCGGTATTAGGAGGTAATATACGCAGGGGAAATCTGAGATACCGGCTTCATATTAATTTGGGAAACAGTGGAAATAAATTGAATGAGCTGTCAGCAAGTTGCCATATACTTTATCTAGTAAATGACTTAATCTGGTAAATTTCATTAATGAGCGGGACATGCTTTCCTGCCCACCCCCATCCTGGATGGAATATTTAATCGGAATTTTTTTCTTGGTCGCGCTCCATTGTTGAAAATTGAAGAGGTGAAAAACTAACGAGCGGCTACGTTCTTAGTGTAAATATTATGGAATGTTATGGAAGACATACCTGATATTGGGGGAGGGGGGTTAGGGTAGAGGGCTATCGGTGGGGGTAGGTACACCAGATACAATTTTTTTCGTTATCAAAAACCTGGTGTCAAAAAGTTCCATACAAAAAGGAACAAGGAACGCCTCCCCCCCCCTAAAACAAGATCCACTCTTCTTTTTAGTTCGAATTGCTTAAAAAACTAAATTTCATTTCCTTCTGATCCTCCTTGATATAGTTCAGCTGTGTTTAATTAAACTAATTGGACTTCATTAGGAAAGGCTCACACGGCAAAATCCCGGGGCAATACAGGGGCGCAAATCGGAAATATCCGGGTAACACGGCAGGAAAACGCGAATCGGGCCCTTAGTAAATGACCCCCAATGACCCTAAGCACAAGCTAACATAATGCAGAGGCTTCAGAACATCTGTGTGACCATTCCTGAACGGTCCAGCTAGAGCCCAGACCTAAACCCAATGGAGCATCTCTGGATGGCTTCCATGGCTTCCACCAACAATCACCATCCAACCTGAGGGAACTGGAGAGGATCTGCAAGGAAGAGGCAGAGGATCCCCAAATCCAGGGGAGAGGAACTTGTAGCATCTGCCCAGGAAGACTCCTGGCTGCTCCAGCTCCAAAGCTTCTACTCAACACTGAGCAAAGGGGCTGAATACTCATCATCGGGGGCCGAATACTCATCACCGGGGGCCGAATACTTATCAAATTTTTTAATCTTTATATATTAGGGTATTTTTAGTTACAAAAAAGGATGGAAGACTGCAGTATATTTGAAGGGGATGGGGTCTATAATTAAGAATCATTTATATAATCTGTATAATAATATCTGGGGTGATTTCTCTTTTTTTTAGATTTCCATTTCATTCACGTTTGAAATATTTAAGGATCTCCAGCGATATTTTAACAATTCTAACAATAACAACAGTGACACCTAGAGACTAAAATCTTGGGTAAAAAAAAAAATTTAAATGTGGTAAATCGCAATGAAGCTCAAGTTTATAGCAGTGGATTCTTAGGACCTAATCATTTTAATCAGAAATATAGAGATATAGGTCAATATGGAAATTGGCCTTTCAATGAAGCCTACCATTTGATTTGATGTATTATAAAGCAAAAATACCTTGAGACTGCTGTAGCTACACTGATGCAGGAAGATATCTTGTTTAATCCCTGAGCTGAGTGATTCTGCTGAAAAACAATTTATGATAATGAAGCTCTGTCGCTCCTGTGGCTGCCCTGGTGCTTCTCCTCGTACCCTAATTATACACTGCTCCAGAGAATGATGTAATCATTGTGTTGTCCCCGACAGGCAGAAGTAATCAATCGCTGCACCATCCCCCAGCTGCTGTGTAGGATTTATCCAGCTCAGGTTGATTAGTCCTGTCTGGACAGTTCAGGAAGCTCCTTGTGTAATGTGTTTAAGTAGGCAGCCAGTATGCAACCCAGCTTTCCCAAGGTCCTGAATTTTACCACTCGGATCAGGGATTAAGCAAGATATGTTTCTGTATCAGTGTAGCTACAGCATTCTCATGTTGTTTGGTTCACAATACATAGAAAAAAATTGGTAGATTCCCTTTAAGCCTTTCAGGTCTCTTAAGTGTGATGTTGACTCTAAAAGGTAAGGTTGTACAGGGTGGGGAACCAGATGCCTCTAAAGTTGGTCATACAGATGTGATATATGTCACCATACATGACAAGTCATCCAATGTGTATGGGGTCCTACAGTTATCGCAATGAGTCCCTGAGGATGGAACAGCAGCTATATGGCGTCCATATGCCCTAACAAGTGTTGTCTTCATAATTTACCCCCTTTAGGCAAAGCCGCGTCTTTCAACATGGTGCACTGGGAGTGGGAGATCTGCTGACTTGCACAGTATATACCCAGTGACAGACAAAACCAATCACAGGTCTTTAACCTCTCAGATGCTGTGGTCGGATGAGACCACAGCATCTGAGAGGTTATAAAAGGAACAGCTCCCCTATGAAGAGATCTGTTCCCTGTTGATCGCTACTATTGAAACCCCTTCTGGGGGTCTGATGGCTGGGGACCCCCTCCCAGGGATCATAAAATTTGGAATTCTTTAATCCCCTATGTGAAAGGAGAAGTAGTGTTCATACTTAACCACATATGAATGCCCCCCAAATACCCCTTATATAAGCACATGGACCATATATACTCAATATATAAAATGTCAAAAAACAACTACAGCCCTGTCAACCAGTAACAAGCAGCAAATGTATATCTGAAACACTTACTCACCGAGCCAACAGTATTCATTATCTATAGCGCCCCCTGGAGGTACATGTGTTAACTACAACCAACAGAACAAATCCTAGAAAGCAGTTTTTACCTCCCAGTAGAAATGTCTTACGGATGATGATGTGGCTCTGCCAGGACGCTAATCTAGTAATGATCAAGCGGCTGATAGATTTCTATGATTTGCGGAGGACATGCATCGCCGCTTCTCCCGCCATCAGCTCCGGCAGACGCCATCAAGACTGATTCATGCAGGAGATTTCAGTGCAGCCGATGTCACGAGTGACCCCTTCACGGCGAGTAACACGTCTACTCCATCCGTCTTCCTAATCAGCCGGAAATAAATGACGAAATTCACCAGAAAAGCGACTTTACACACTGCGTCTATGTGGATGGAAGGTCGAGAATCTACATTCGGGTTTATTCATATTTTGCATCAAAAACTGCACATGTAGCAGAGCCGGATTGTTACTAATGTTGCGATGGTTTCTTGGAAACAACATTACAACACATTAAAACTTAGCATTATATAAAGTCCCACTTCTGTTTCATCAAGGTTCTCCCCAAAAAGCTTAAAAAGCATAAAAAGTTCCCTTTTATGTAACTAAACCAGATGTCTCCTACCCGGCTAAGAGATTGCCTAAGAGATCTCTATGGTTTTCACCCTTTAACTACTGAAAGTTGCTCTAACTTCTGTAGAGAGACTACAAGGTCACTACCTCTTGGAGTAGCCTGGTGTAGGGCTGAGAGGCACCAGGTATTGGACAGAGAGTGGTCTAGTACAGGCCAAGGTCAAGGCAGTCGGGTCAGGTTGAGGCATACAGCATATAAAGTGAACACAGGAGAGAATTAGGATAAGGAAAATTTGTAAATGCACAGGAAACAGTCAGCATGCAGAAACTTTTGCAGGAACTAGAAGGCACGTAATGTTCATTGAAGCAGTGGATGGCTGGGAAATGTATCATTCAGCGTTCCCCCTGTCCCTACAAGAGCCATAAAGGGAAACTACGCACAAGCAAGAGGAGGATACCGGCAGAGAAGCTACGTAAGTGGTTATGGAGTCATGACCGATAGGAGGAGCAGCATGATGGTACATGAGCACCAACTCTTGCCCCCCTGTGTTCGTGATGGTCTGATTTTGGCGCAATCGCGATGACTTGCATGTGACACAAATCAGGGGTGTGGCACCCCTGATTCGGACTAAGCGCGGGATTTACAGTTCAAATTGTGTTGCAAGACAATGCACTCACAGGAAGAAGAAGGTGAACTCCGGCGGACCTGAGCGGGGAAGCGACACATGCAGGAAAAAGGATGCACGATCTTGAAGAATCGCGCTGGACTTCATCCGCGCCGGAGAACGCACCTCGGGGATCGCGATATGACCGGGTAAGTAAATCTGCCCCAATTATATCTTCCACTCATTAATTTAATTAATGCAATCCTCAATTTCCCCTGCGGGGGCAGCGTCACGCCAATGACATCAGCTGATCCTTTGGTTTAACCTACACCAAAGTAGACCGCCCCTTTAAGAGTGGGACCCCTCATGCTAATAGGGAAATGACTGACGTACATGGCCACTGTCTGGAAAGAACAGATCACGTATCCAGGTCGCAGCATCTCTCAGGAGAACTTGTTTAACTGGTATTAACTCCGTGTTGACTTTCGGCCACTGCCTTAAATTAAAGTTAACGATTAAAGATTTAGGCGCACAAATATAAATAACCCCCCCTACCCCCGCCCGGCCGCCATGTCTACTCACAGCCTAAACTTTACTACCCAAGGCAAAACAGACAGAGCTTGTTGTGAGCGCAGACCACGGGCGAGACGCGAGGCGCTGGGACGCGGATACTTTCTGTTCCACTCTCTGGTTTTCCTGTCGGAGAGATCACGAGACACGGCAGCGCGAGGAGAAGCGTCGCTATTCAGGGCGTTAGGCGTAATGTACTCAAAATTATGGACACACAACAAGCGAGTCAGGGAGGAAGCAAAAAACCCACAAAAACCTCCGGAGTACAAGACGCGGCGATAACGGAAATTGATTATACGCTTAAAAATTTTAATGTCCCAACATGAAGAATCCTAATAGCCCAAAGCTCCATCCTGAGGAGACAACGGCGCCGATCCGGGGACCCAACGCCATAAACTCATCACGGATTCGGTTATAAGATGCAGAGAAAGAATAACACAAAGCAGTTGGTTTAAGACTTCAGAAACAAAGGAAGCGATGGAGATAACAGAGGAAACAACTGCTGGGTGACATCACTGTGTATTATCCCTGTACTGTGACATCACTGTGTATTATCCCTGTACTGTGACATCACTGTGTGACATATCCCTGTACGGGACATCACTGTGGGTATTTATCCCTGTACTGGACATCATGTGCTTACCCTGTACTGATCCTGTTTTAACCCGTCGGTGACATCACTGTGTGTATTATCCCTGTACTGTGACACACTGTTGTGTATTATCCCTGTACGTGACCATCACTGTGTGTATTATTCCCTGTACTCGTGACATCACTGTGTGCTTATCCCTGTACTCTGTGACAATCACTGGTGTATTATCCCTGTACTGTGACATCACTGTGTGTATTATCCCTGGAACTGTGACATCACTGGTGTGTATGATATCCCTGTACTGTGACATCACTGTGTGTATCTCTGTACGTGACCTCACTGTGTGAGCTTATCCCTGTACTGTGACATGCACTGTGTGTGACTCCCTGTACTGTGACAGTACATGTGTGTTTATCCTGTACTGTGACATCGCGTGTGTATTATCCCTGTACTGTGACATCGCTGTGGTATTATCTCCTGTTACTGTGCCATCCACTGTGATTATCCCTGTACTGTGACAGCATGTGTATTATCCCTGTACTGTGACACACTGTGTGGTATTATCCCTGTACTGTGACATCGCTGTGTGTATTCTCACTGTACTGTGACATCGCTTGTGTGTATTATCCCTGTACTGTGACATCTGTGATATTATTCTGTACTGTGACATCATGTGTGTATTATCCTGTACTGTGACATCACTGTGTGATTATTCCTGTACTGTGACAATCACTGGGTGTATTATCCCTGTACTGTGACATCGCTTGTGTGTATTATCCCTGTACTTGACATAGCGTGTGTATTATCCGTCTGTGACATCACTGTGTGTTATCCCTGTACTGTGACATCACTGTGTATTATCCTGTACTGTGCATCACGTGTGTATATCCCTGTACTGTGACATCACTGTGTGTATTATCCTGTACTGTGACATCACTGTGTGTATTATCCTGTACTGTGACATCACTGTGTGTATTATCCTGTACTGTGACATCACTGTGTTGTATTACTGTACTGTGACATTGCTGTGTGTATTATCCCTGTACTGTGACATGCTGGTGTTTATCCCTGTACTGTGACATCGCTGTGTGTATATCCTGTACTGTGACATCACTGTGTGTATTATCCCTGTCTGCTGTGAATCACTGCGTGTGCATCACTGTGTGTATTATCTGTACTGTGACATCTGGGTGTATTATCTCGTACTGTGCACACTGTGTATTATCCTGTACTGTGACATCACTGTGTGTATTATCCTGTACTGTGACATCACTGTGTGTATTATCCCGTACTGTGATCACTGTGTGTATCATCCGTGTACTGGGACATCACTGTGTGTAGAATCCCGTACTGTGACATCGCTGTGTGATTTCCTGTACTGTGATGTACTGTGTGTGTTATCCTGTACTGTGACACTGTGTGTATTATCCTGTACTGTGACATCGCTGTGTGTATTATCCTGTACTGTGACATCAGTGTGTGTATATCCCTGTTATGTGACATCATGTGTATTACCTGTACTGTGACATCCCTGTGTATATCCCTGTACTGTGAATCACGTGTGTATTATCCCTGTACTGTGACATTGCTGTGTGTATTATCCCTGTACTGTGACATCGCTGTGTGTATTATCCCGGTACTGTGACATCACGTGTGTGATTATCCCTGTACTGTGACATCCACTGTGTATTTATCCCTGTACTGTGACATCGCTGTGTGGTATTATCTCTTGTATACTGTGACATCACTGTGTGTATTATCCCTGTACTGTGAATCATGTGTGTATTATCCCTGTACGTGGACATCGTGTGTGTATACCTACTGTGAATCATGTGTATACCTTTACTGTGAATCACTGTGTATATCCCTGTACTGTGAATCACTGTGTGTATTATCCCTGTACTGGACATCGCTGTGTGTATTATCCCTGTACTGTGACATCGCTGTGTGTATTATCCCTACTGTGACATCACCGGTGTATTATCCCTGTACTGTGACATCACTGGGTATTATCCCTGTACTGTGACATCGCTGTGTGTTTATCCTGTACTGGGACATCGCTGTGGTATTACCCTGTACTGTGACATCACGTGTGTATATCCTGTACTGTGACATCACTGTGTGTATTACTCCCCTGTACTGTGACATCACTGTGTGTATTATCCCTGTACTGTGACATCACTGTGTATATTATTCCGTTACTGTGACATCACTGTGTGTATTATCCCTGTACTGTGACATCACTGTGTGGATCCCTGTACGTGACCGTGTTATCCTTGTACGTGACATCGCGTGTGTATTATCCCTGTACTGTGACATCGCTGTGTGTATTATCCCTGTACTGTGACATCACTGTGTGTATGTACCCTGTCATGTGGACATCACTGTGTGATTATCCCTGTCGTGACATCACTGTGTGTATTATCCCTGTACTGTGACATCACTGTGTGATTATCCCTACGTGACACACTGTGTGGATTATCCCTGTACTGTGACATCACTGTGTGTATATCCCTGTACGTGACATCACGTGTGTATTATCGCTGGACTGTGACATTGCTGTGTGTATTATCCCTGTACTGTGACATCTGTGGTATTATCCTGTACTGTGAATCCTGTGTGTTTTCGTACTGTGACATCGTGTGTAGATCCCTGTCTGTGGACATCACTGTGTGTATTATACCCTGTACTGTGACATCACTGTGTGTATTATCTCTGTACTGTGACATACTGTGTGTATTCTCCTGTACTGTGACATCACTGTGTATTATCTCTGTACTGTGACATCACTGTGTGTATATCCCTGGACGTGACATCACTGGTGGTATATCCGTGTACTGTGACATCTGTGTGTATTATCCCTGTACTGTGACTCGCTGTGTGTATTATCCCTGTACTGTGACATCACTGTGTGTATTATCTTGTACTGTGACATCATGTGTGTATTATCCCTGTACTGTGACATCATGTGTTTACCCTGTACTGTGACATCACTGTGTGTATTATCCGTACTGTGAATCACTGTGTGTATTACCCTGTACTGGGACATCACTGTTGTGGATTATCCTGTACTGTGACATCGCGTGTGTGTTATCCCTGTACTGTGACATCGCTGTGGGTATATTCCCTGTACTGTGACATTGCGGGTGTATTATCCTGTACTGGACATCACTGTGTGTATTATCCCTGACTGTGATATCACGTGTGTATTATCCCTGTACTGTGACATCACTGTGGGTATATCCCTGTACTGTGACATCACTGTGTGCATTATTCATCTGCCATAGGGCCACACAGTTACATCTTAGATTATCTACATTCAGAATTTCAGAATTTTTGGATATCTTGATAAACTATATGGCATGGGAGCTGACCATCCACGTGGGCTACAGGGAGGGGAGGGGGGGGAAGCCTTGGGGTCGGATCTCCTGTATTCCCATTTTGTCAGTATGATTTTCCCCTCGTAGTAGATGGAGATCCTGTTTACTTCTGCATGTGATGAGAGGCGTTGGATTAAACGCAGACGATTTTCCTTCGCACTTTCGCTAGCGCGGGCGTCCTTTAATCTGCGCTAATACATTGGCATCCCGAGCGCCCCCCGCCCGGTCTTGTCCGCTCGCATAAAGTTGCGGCGAGTTTTCTCCGGCGCCTGGGGAAATGTGACGACAGCGAGGGTTAATATGCTGGTTACTAATTAAGATAAACAGGGAGAAAAAAATACATAAGACAAGAAGAGGGGAAAACGGAGAAGAGCCAGGGATAAACCACAGCGACGCCATCATTAACGCGGCGGAGAGAGAGAAGACGCACCACAACACGGAAAAAAATCAGAACATCAGAGTCTGGGAGCAAAATGTTTCTAAACATCAAAAAATTCACCTGTCAAGAAAGGTGAGCTGCAATACCAGGTGTAACCTGTGGACAGGGGGGCGCTGTTTGTACTCCTTGAGTTAGGAAGTTAGGCTGTACACAGCTCCTAGAAACCATAGGGGGGATTCAGCAGCCACATCTAACCTGATAAGAACATCTGATGGTGCTATGATTCACTGTGGGTTGTCCTCACACTTCTGTGCTCTTAGCTCCGCATGAATGCTACACTGAGTAAAAAATGTAGCGGCTTCTGGTTGGTTATTCAGCTTCATAAGAGAGGACTGGAAAGGTGTAGTAGTTCAGGTAGAGAGAAAAGGCACAGCGTGTGAGGACCCGTTCCCGATTCAATCGTAGGATAAAATCTATTTTCACAGTCCTGCTGCTACTAACAACTAAATATACTATGATGTATGCTGTTCTGCCGGGACATACGTAACACTGCTGCGTGAAGAGAGAACACAGCAGTGTGAGGACATCCCCCCAAGAGAAGCTACAATCCTGGAATATAAATCCATTTCAACAGTCCTGTGCATCACCCAAAGGGATGATTACACTTCTCTCCAGGGGACAATAGTACACAGGCTGCAGGAGCAGAGAGCGCAGCAGTGTGAGGATACACTACAATCCTGGAATATAAATCCATTTTTCCCAGTTCTGCTGCTACTAACAACATAGGTCTGATTACACGTCTCTCCAAAGACAATACCTAACACTGGCTGCAGAGATCACAGAGCGCAGCAGTGTGAGGATACACTACCATGCTGGAATAAAAATGAATTTTTCATAGTTCTGCTGCTACTAACAACACACACAAAGGTCTGATTACACATCTCTCCAGAGACAATACCTAACACTGGCTGCACAGAGCACAACAGTGTGAGGATACACTACAATCCTGGAATAAAAATCTATTTTTCACAGTTCTGCTGCTACTAACAACATACACAAAGGTCTGATTACAAATCTCACCAGAGACAACACTGGCTGCAGTTTGCCTACTCTACTGGGTTTAAAAAAAAGTGTAATTAATGTTACAAAATTTAAAATAAAACTTTTTTTCTTGCCATGTGATATTTTTCGATCGCGACTACTACTCACACAATGAGAAGAATACACTGCTGACCAGCGACCAAATGCACAAAGCCTATTAATAGGACGCATTGGAAACCACCACCATGCTTCCAACCAAAAAAACGCGCCACATCTATTGCAGGTCGTGTCTGGTATTGCAGCTTAGCGCCAATAATGTACAATGACTCAAACTGCCATACCACACACAACCTGGGACAGGTGGTGGCGCTGTAGTACAAATCAATACCAAGCTGCGTGTGAAGGTAGGAACAGGGAGCAAGAAGCACAAGAGGCTCGTTACTAGTGATTTGGAGCCTGGAGTCTTCCAATTACAACTAAATAAAAAATAACAAAGACGAGACCCCATGACGGCAATACAACCGTGCAAGACATTGGCAAGGGCTAGGAGCAGCACCGCATTAAACAGGATAATAATACACACAGTAAGTCACGTACAGGATATACACGGATGTACAGTACAGGGAAATACACAGTGATGTCAGTACAGGGATATACACACATGATGTCACAGACAGGATATACACACAGTGATGTCACAGCACAGGGATAATACACACAGTGATGTCACAGTACAGGGATAATACCCCCGTGATGTCACAGTACAGAGATATAACACAAGTGATGTCACAGTATAGGGATAATACACACATGATGTCACAGTACAGGGATATACACACCGTGATGTCACAGTACAGGGATAATAACACAGTGATGTCAGTAACGGGATAAACACCCAGTGAGTCACAGTACAGAGTATCACACACTGATGTCACAGTACATGAATAATACACACATGATGTCACAGCACAGGAATAATACAAACAGCGATGTCACAGTACAGGGATATACACCACGTGATGTTACAGCACAGGGATGAATACACACAAAAAGGGATAATACACACAGTGTTGTCACAGTACGGATAGATAATACCAACAGTGATGTCACAGTACAGGGATAATACACACAGTGATGTCACAGTACGAGAGAATAACACAGTGATGTCACAGTACAGGGGTATACACACAGTGAGGTCACAGTACAGAGATAATACACACAGTGCTGTCACGTACAGGGATAATACACACAAGTGAGGTCACAGTACAGGGATAATGCACACAGTGAGGTCACCAGTACAGGGATAATACACACAGTGATGTCACAGTACAGGATAATTACACACAGTGATGTCACAGTATAGGGATAAATAAACACAGTGATGTCACAGTACAGGGATAATACACACAGTGATGTCACAGTACAGGAATACACGTGATGTCACAACAGGGATAATACACAGTGATGTCACAGTACAGAGATAATACACACACTGATGTCACAGTACATGAATAATACACACAGTGATGTCACAGCACAGGAATAATACACACAGCGATGTCACAGTACAGGGATAATACACACAGTGATGTCACAGCACAGGGATAATACACACAATACAGGGATAATACACACAGTGTTGTCACAGTACAGGGATAATACACACAGTGATGTCACAGTACAGGGATAATACACACAGTGATGTCACAGTACAGAGATAATACACACAGTGATGTCACGTACAGGGTAATACACACAGTGAGGTCACAGTACAGAGAAATACACCCAGTGATGTCACAGTACAGGGTAATACACACAGTGAGGTCACAGTACAGGGATAATGCACACAGTGAGGTCACAGTCAGGAATAATACACACAGTGATTGTCACAGTAAGAGATAATACCCACAAGAATGTCACCGTACCGGTAATCCACACAGTGATGTACAGTACAGAGATAATACACACAGTGATGTCCAGCAGAGTACAGAGATAATACACACAGTGATTGTCACAGGACAGGATCATACACACAGTGATGTCACAGTACTACAGGGATAATATACCACAGTGATGTCACAGTACAGGGAGGTATAACATACACACAGATGTCCAGTACAGGGATAGTAACATTGTGATTGTCACACACAGTAACAGGGATAAACACAGTGATGTCACACGTACAGGGCATATACACACAGTGATGTCAGTACAGGGAGAATGCACCACAGTGAGTCACAGAACGAGATATACACACAGTGATGTCACAGTACAGGGAGAATGCACACAGTGATGTCACAGTACAGGATAATACACACAGTGATGTCACAGTATAGGGATAATACACACGTGATGTCACAGTACAGGAATACACCCCAGTGAGTCACCAGTACAGGGATAATACACACAGTGATGTCACAGTACAGGGATAATACAGAGTGATGTCACAGTACAGGATAATAACACACAGCGATGTCACAGTACAGGGATAATACACACAGTGATGTCACAGTACAGAGATAATACACACAGTGATGTCACAGTACAGAGATAATACACACAGCGATGTCACAGTACAGGGATAATACACACAGTGATGTCACAGTACAGAGATAATACACACAGTGATGTCACAGTATAGGGATAATACACACAGTGATGTCACAGTACAGGGATAATACACACAGTGATGTCACAGTACAGGGATAATACACACAGTGATGTCACAGTACAGAGATAATACACACAAAAATTAATGTTAAAAAAATCACAGCCCTCTTCCCCGACCTGTTATTTCTAAATTCCCAGGGAACCCCCATATCTGCTCATTATACGGAGCTCAGTATATTATAGACGGAGATGTGACGCCCCATCCATGAATTATGCGGATGATAGGACAATGTGATTTCCCGGAAAGGTTATGAGCCATTGGACACATGACCGGCAGCCGCATGGGGGTCTCCAAACTCCCTCTGATCAATGCAGATGGCGCAGGAGATTTATGGGGTGACATCTGCAGCACAGCAGATATAGCGAGCGGCTGCACGTGTATTCCAGGCAGCGGCTCCTCCAACTCCTGCAAGTCACACAAACTGTGGACCAAGACCTCGAATCACACCGTGACCTCTGCCACGACCTGGGTGCACTACTGTCAAATATGTCAAATGTCATCTTCAAATACATAGAGACCATATATTATTTGATCATTTTTTTTATTGACACAGCGCCACCTTTGTCTGTGGTATGGTCTGGTATTGCAGCGTTATCCATTGTCTATGGTGAACTGCTCTCCCAATCATTGGTAATGGTAAAGTACCTTGGTAATATGGCACGGGACCTTGGCACAGCTCATGGGTTACATAGAAATTGGTATATTTCCCTGCTGTGCCACACAGATCGGTAATAAGTCACATGCACAAGGTCATGGAATGCGGAGCAACTGCTCAACTTCTCTTCTAATCTGCTACATAAATGTCTAGAGCTGCACTCACAATTCCGCTACGTTTTCCCCACGTTACAGGAAGTATGGCTTCACATTTTTTAGGACACCCCCTGCTAGTTCAAGATTTCACAATCCGATACAGTGAACTTTATCAAATTGTTGATATTTTGTTGATATTTTGATGTCAGAGAACAATGATACATTGTCCTGTTGTATGAAGAAGCCCCCATGAGATCTTCTCCATAGACAATGCATAGGAGACCATCTCCTGGAGAAGACTACGCCGGCTCCTTAAGAGACCATCTCCTGGAGAAGACTACGCCGGCTCCTTAGGAGACCATCTCCTGGAGAAGACTACGCCGGCTCCTTAGGAGACCATCTCCTGGAGAAGACTACGCCGGCTCCTTAGGAGACCATCTCCTGGAGAAGACTACGCCTGCTCCTTAGGAGACCATCTCCTGGAGAAGACTACACCGACTCCTTAGGAGACCATCTCCTGCAGAAGACTACGCCGACTCCTTAGGAGACCATCTCCTGCAGAAGACTACAACGACTCCTGAGGAGCCATACTCTGCAGAAGACTACGCCGACTCCTTAGGAGACCATCTCCTGCAGAAGACTACGCCGACTCCTTAGGAGACCATCGCTATCTGCACCCTTGTCCTACATCATCATTTTATTGGGATGTGTATAGTTAGTGCTAACAAGGTTACATCAAAGTTGGAATCCTGACAATTTGTAGATTGATGACAGGTCAAATTAAATATACGGCGGCGCGGTGACAATGTATAAAACATGATGAATGGGAGAGCGGTAATGAGATCATGTAGGTAACATATTGGATCTTGTAATCTAATGTAGATAATGAGGATATCAAAGGATCAAGGACTGTAGAGAAATTAAAGGCACGGTACCTCAAAGTACACGTGTTCCCGGAGTAAGGAACATCTAGAGATGCCTTTAAAGAGGAACCTTCACCACCTTCACCAACTCCAACTCTTTGCGTCTTATAACGGATATTGTTCTACTTGTTCCCAGTGCAGGTGGAGTCTTCTCTGTAGCTCCATCCATTGCTGAAGGATCAGTGCTTTTAGTTACAACACCTAATATCCTAATCGGGTTGTCTACCGGCAGGTGGGAGGTCGTGGGCTGGAGAAGACAGTCTGGCATTACCCATCTAATAGTAAAATGCCTAATTAGCATATTGGGCGCCAAGATTTATTACAATGTTTGCTCAGGGTTAGAGGAAATGTTCCAACCTTGTCGGTATTGATGGAGCCGCAGCTATGGAAAGGACCGAAAAGTTGGAGTTGGTGAAGGGGGTGAAGGTCCTCTTTAAAGAGTTGAATCATAGATGCTGTATCAGTTGGCTGGAGCAGATGATGCCAGAAATCCAACATAGGACAACACCAACTTGTGTGTGTCAGCAGCCAGACCCCCCTAACCCCTCACATGCCGATGTGGAGGATGTCCAGCTTGCCCATACCACTTAAATACTCTCAACTCTTTCAAGAAAAGTTGACCTGCAAAAATGGGGCATTGTCAAGAAGATCTAAAAAGGAGGCCATGTCTGTAGAACATCTTACAGATAGCCCACAATCAAAATAAAATATATTTAGCTCCAGGTATAACAATTATACAAATAAATATTTTCTTAATATGTGATAATCCTTGACAAAGGATAATGAGAAAGTTCAAAATTTAAAGGGAACCTGTTACCACATTTTTGCACACATACAACTAGTGACAAGTTCCCATAGAGCCCTATTAACGAACGGACACCCATCTTTTAGCTAAAAATTGTTTCCCTCACATCCCCATAAAATCAACTTTATGTTATGTTACCTGGTATACAGTAAAAGCAAGTCGCAGGTTGCTCCATCAGCTCCTCCCATGTCCCATGCCTCCTTCTCATCATTCAGTACTTTGTGCCATGAGACCAGGGTGATGTCATCTAAGGTCCTTTACCCCATGTATGTATCTGATCACATGAAATCACAGCAGCCTCCATGAAGTCTGTGGCGGCATGCTGTGACTTCATGCGATCAGATAAAAGACCTTAGATGACATCACCCTTCTCACGTGACATGAAGTGCTAAATGTTGAGGAGGCATTGGAAATGGGTGGGGGCCCTCTGACTCCTGGCTGTATGCCAGATAAGATAATAAAGTTGATTTTATGGGGATGTGAAGGAAACAATTTTAAGCTGTAATTTAGTTAATAGGGCTCTATGGGAACCTGTCACTAGCTGTACTTGTGTAACTGTGGTGACAGGTTCCCTTTAACTTAGATGACAAGAATAAAACACCTCGGCCAAGACCACTACCACCCAACTCCCAGCTATGGTACCATGCATGGCTAATGGTGTACACACAATTTAGCAGGTCATGACACACCAACTTCATCTCAAACCTCAAACTTTTTTCTTTCTCTAACCTGAGATTTCTAAAAGGTCCAAGAACAAGGAATAACCCTGGACAAATAAGTCTTTGTCCTTCACCATAACCTTGTGTTCATTTGCTACCAAGTATTTCTACACAAATCAGTCCAGCCTACTCTACGTCACACATTCAAAAACAACTTCAACTTTTTGAACACGTTACAATTAGGCCGGGACTTCAAGCTAGTCCTCATAAGGTAGACCACCTCCAGATACAGATCCTATAAATATATACATGAAGCAACCATACAATATTATAGTCACCTTGGACCTTGCATTAGGCCTGGACTTCAAGCTAGTCTAGATCAGGTAGACCATCTCATCTCTAAAAATCAGGATACAGACCTTATAAATATACTCATGAAGCAACCATACAATATCATAGTCATCTTGGACCTTGTATAAGGCCTGGACTACAAGTTGGTCTAGATCAGGTAGACTAGTGATGGCGAACCTATGGCACGGGTGCCAGAGGTGGCACCCAGGGACCTTTCTGTGGGCACCCAGGCTATCGCCCCAGGACAAAGTTCACCTGACAGGACTTAAATCTTTCTGCAGTCCTAGACAATTGAGATGCAGGTCTCAGTGACCTATCCTTGACTGATTGGAACTACAAGAGGAGTAAGAAGGTGTGAACAGGGCTAGAATATTTTTGGAGGTCCTACTTCTGGCCCCACGATTCTTCCTGTACAGAGAGACCCTGGAGAGAAGCTACAATGATATCTGAATTTGTCCTTCTTCTTTCAACTGTATTGGTGTCCTCAGGGGGCTGATACGATTGAATGTTGTGGAACAACAGAGAGCCATACAGAGCAATATAGAGCAACAGAGAGCAATACGTTGCTGTTAAAATTGTCAAGTTGGCACTCAATGGTAAATAAGTAGGTTTTGGTTGAAGTTTGGGCACCCGGTCTCTAAAAGGTTGGCCACCACTGAGGTAGACCATCTCATCGTTGTGAATTTAGGATACAAATTCTATAAAGACACATGAAGCGGCCATACAATAAGTCGTCTTGGACCAACTATATCTGGATTAGTTGAGGATCCCTCAAGAATCTCAAGAGCTTTTTAAAACACAATCCAGAAATAGTCTTTGCTGACCCATTTTTAACATCTCCACGGTTGATATCTTCCTCCATCATTCTGCTTACGATGTAACAACATCTGTTGGATTTTTTTTTTTTGAGCTCCGCCAACTTGAGTCTTTTTTGGAAAAGCAGCTTGACATACAAGTGTCTGAGATGAACATCTAGTGAAACGTGATGGGTCTGCTTTCCACTCTGCGTCTGACAAGCCAAGGAATCCGCAAGGAGACGTCTTTTTTACGAGAGTGACGGAAGACCTCAATAGACTTTGTATCCAAAGCTTGGAGTACATCACCACCGGCCACTGAATTATACATCAACGCGCTTCAAGAACGTGTCCCTCTCTGCATATTGTTCAAGTCTAATGTACAATATAGACATCAGCTAAAGTTACACTGCAGAAAGGCCAAAGATATGGTAAAAACATATGGAAATTTTTGGATTTTTTAAAAAAAGTAGAACAATCGGAGTTGCTTCGACTTATCAAATCCCACCCATGTACTGAGCTTCATCTCCATCCCTGAACTCACTTCCCGAGACCTAGATACCCCAGTCCCTTGAAGGTACAGTAAAAAAATATCTCAGTAATTTAAGATTATTGCAAAGGAGCAAAAGGGCAGAAAAGGCTTTTTAGTACCTTCATTCCGACACTTAACGCTCTTCATTACGGGGGTTAAACGAGTTTCTCTAACGCCAGTACTTAAAGTAGCCGATATCATAAACAAAATCTATGGCACCCGCCTGACAGCCCCTAATATATTTCCCCAACACATTTAAGTAAAACTATTAAACTTTAGAGTATATAGAGTGCAGCTTTCACGACCCCCCCCCCCCCCCTGAAAAAAAATTAATGACATACCTGAAATGACAAAGGGGAGGGGGGGGGGGGGGACACCTGGGATCATAATGGATCGCCGTTATCTTTTTATGTTTCCGAATTAAAAAAAAGAAATCACAATGATGTTTTTGAATTTTTTTCTTTTTTTCCAAAAAATCTCAAAAGGTTAACCCATGGCACCTAATACATCCCATATGGATTATCCCACAGCACACACAATGCACAATGATTACTATAATTTTTTGATAGATTGATCTATGATAAGAAATAAGCCAGAAAATATATCAAGTGCTTGGAAATAATATGAAAAATTAAGAAAAAAAAAAAAAAAAAAAAAAAAATCGGGCAAGATGGGATCATTACATATTCATCTATCCATAGGTTCCTGATTAAAGTCTATACAACACAAGGACTTCTCAAGAGCGCAATTTTATCTTTACGGCTCCGTCCAATCAAAGATGAAAAGTGCTCAGCCCCTGAGTGTTGTAAGGATTATTTTTTTATAATAATTAAAAAAAAATTGAATTTTTTTTTTAATAATAATGATGATATAGAAATAATTTATTTTTTTATTCTGAAAAAAAAATGAGTAGGTAAGATTTTTTTTAATACGCATACAGATATATCTGGTAATAATGATTATTGATTATATATACAAATTACTACCCAATTTTTTTTAAAGGGGAGGGGGTTATCGTAAATTTTAAAAGAGAACTTTAAAAAAAAAAAATGTATGAAAAAAATTCACATTCATAGGGAACAACTAAAGTCGATGCCCGATACATCCAATCAATAATAATTATTGATTATATAGACATATTAATACCCAATTTTTTTTTTAAAGGGGAGGGGGTGATCGTAAATTTTAAAGGGGAACTATAAAAAAAAATTATGAAACAAATTCACATTCAGAGGGAACAACTAAAGTCAATGCCCGATACATCCAATCAATAATAATTATTGATTATATAGACAAATTAATACCCAATTTTTTTAAAGGGGAGGGGGTATAGTAAATTTTAAAGGGGCACTTTTTTAAAAAAAATTTATGAAAAAAATTCACATTCATGGGGAACAACTAAAGTCTATGCCCGATACATCCATGAAACCGTGCTCATAATTTCGCACCTTGTGCTTCCACCTCTGAGGCCGGCGTTTGCCAGAGCCCATTTCTGCATAAGTGAACTTGTAGGCTTCCTAACCCAGAGCCTGTACTTGACAACAGCTCAGTAGAAGCTCCGTTTGATCTCCACTGCACTCCCTAATCTAGGTTGTCAAGGTTCACTTGTTGAAGACTGTTTACTTATTCCCCCCCCCCTTCCACCACCTTTAAAAAAAGAGATTTTTTCCCCCCTCTCTCCATCAGACAATGACTAATCCAGAGGCTACAGAAGAGAAAAGAGAGAATGCTTCCACAGCAATATATTAAACATACAATACTTTTCTTTTGTGGCTTGACTTGGGATCTCAAAACATTTCAGGGAACAGGTTTTTTTTTTGTCAAAATAAAAATTTAAAAAAAATCACCATAAAAATAAAGCATCCTCATGCATTACAAATATGGAACTGATTTTAAAAAAAATTTTTTTTTTTTACATTTTAAAATAAAATCACCAATTTAAAAAAAAAAAAAGTAACATCATGCATTAAACATTGGCCTGTGTATCAGAGTTTTTACATTTTTAATTTTTTATAATTATTCTTAATAGGAATGTATATAATGAATACACACCTGGCTGAAGTCTTGATCTCAAAAACTAAATGTCTGATTTTATTTTTCCTTCCATCATTTGCAACCCAGGCCTGGAAAGAAAAATACAATATACTGACGTGTATATAGGATATGGAATTTTTTTTTTAAACAAAGTGTGAATCCTGCATCTGTCTGTAAGGGGAGGAGTGTGAACAGGTCTCTAAATACAATACACAAACCCAGGCACATACTGGGTAAACTTGGTGGGAACATATTTTTTGTATCAAATATATTATATATAAAATATATATATATATATATATATATATATATGTGCCAGAGTGTTATCACAGGTATTCCTTATCTACCCTAAAACCACCGTCATAAAATTATAGCAGCCTACCTGCTTCCTTACGGTCTGAAAAAGCATCATAAATTAGCATCCTGAATTTTTTTTTCCATTTTTTTTTTCATTTTTATTCCATTTTTTCATATTTTAATATTGTGCAT
Source organism: Engystomops pustulosus (assembly GCA_019512145.1). Classification (NCBI taxonomy): domain Eukaryota; kingdom Metazoa; phylum Chordata; class Amphibia; order Anura; family Leptodactylidae; genus Engystomops; species Engystomops pustulosus. Next base: position 90,113,370 of record CM033649.1, read on the forward strand.
CCATTTAAAATTTTATGCAAAGCAATTTTAAAAAAAAAAAACATTATTATGTCAGACGGATAAGAGCGTCAGACACTCATATTTTTATTAGGTTTTTTTTTTATACTGAACACTGTGCATCCTAAATTTAGGTAAAAAAAAAATAAAAAAAGAGATCATCATGTCAGATGGTTCAGAGCCTCAGCGTTTCTAATTTATAATCATCTTACAGATGGTATTTGTAGAAAAAGACTTGGAAATTATTATACCAGCAATTACAAGAGAAGGGAAGGCTGTCAACTTTTTTTCCCTGGCATTTGGAATAAACTTTGCTCAGTAATTTTTATCTGTAGAGGTTATTTTCGGCAGTGTTTTTTTTTTTGTATTTGCTTCTAATAATTTTTTTTCTAAGTATGTCCCTCTTGTGTGAGATCTTACGTGCACTAATAAAGAACAGAATGCATGCAATGTCTTAGGGAAGAATTTTAATTCCCATTAGATACAAAATAGTTTGTAACATTCTATTTTTATTTTTGTTACATAAATAAATAATTTCAAAAAACTTTTGCAAAAGTGACTGTAAGGTATAAGGATTAGGAATGGTGCAGGGTTAATACTAGGACTTTGGGGAGACATGTATGTGAATGATGTGGACAGAGAAGAGTCAGGTTGAGGATATGGATGATGAATCTCCATTCGAAGCAGAATCACTTCCTGGCAAGGTATTTACATATAATCTGTAAGGAACTGATCCTAATAAGAAGCTCAGGAAGTCTAGAAACTTTACCAAAGGTAAGGATGCTGCCTTTCACGGGAAGCATTTATAGTCTAATATGCAGCATTGGGCCTTCTATGAGATAAACTGACCCCCAATACAACATAAGAGATGCAAAAAGTACAAAAACACCTAAAACTGATCCATAATTTAGAGATTCTCCATATAATCTGAGATATTCCAGGCAGATACTGGATCTGGAATCCTTACAAGTACCCAACAGTTGTAATATACATCACTACTATCCGTAGAGGTGAGTGTTAAGGAATGGGTAAGTAGTCCCTGTGGGTCCTTAAGGATGTAAGAGCTCCTAAAAGTAGCATACCCTTCCTTAACACTCACCTCTACGGATAGTAGTGATGTATATTACCACTGTTGGGTACTTGTAAGGATTCCAGATCCAGTTTCTGCCTGGAATATCTCAGATTAGATGGAGAATCTCAAATTATGGATCATTTTAGGTTGTTTGTACTTTTTGCATCTCTTATGTTGTATTGGGGGTCAGTTTATCTCATAGAAGGCCCAATGCTGCATATTAGTATAAATCTTTTCCCGTGAAAGCAGCATCTTTACCTTTGGTAAGTTTCTACACTTCCTGAGCTTCTTATTAGAGATCAGTTCCATACAGATTATATGTAAATACCTTGCCAGGAAGTGATTCCGCTTCGAATGGGAGATTCATCATCCATATCCCAACCTGACTCTTCTCTGTCCACATCATTCACATACATGTCTCCCCAAAGTCCTAGTATAACCCTGCACCATTCCTAATCCTTATACCTTACAGTCCTTTTGCCAAGTTTTTGAAATTATTTATTTATGTACAAAAATAAAAATAGAATGTTCAAACTATTTTGTATCTAATGGGAATTAAATTCCTGCCAAGACTTGCATGCATCTGTTCTTTATTAGTGCACGAAAGATCTCACACAAGAGGGACATACTTAGAAAAAATTAAGTAAGCAAACAAAAAAAAAAAACACTGCCGAAAATAACCTCGACAGATAAAAATTACTGACAGAAGTTTATTCCAAATGCCAGGGAAAAAAGTTGACAGCCTCCCTCACTTGTAATGCTGGTTAAATAATTTCCAAGTCTTTTTCTACAAATACCATCTGTAAGATGATTATAAATTAGAAACGCTGAGGCTCGAACCATCTGACATGATGATCTCTTTTTTTATTTTTTTTTTTACCTAAATTTAGGATGCACAGTGTTCAGGTATAAAAAAAAAACTAATAAAAATATAGTGTCTGACGCTCTAACCGTCTGACATAATAATGTTTTCTTTTTTTTAAAATTGCTTTGCATAAATTTTAAATGGATGCACATATTAATATGAAAAAATGAAATAAAAATTTAAAAAAAATGGAAAAAAAATTCAGGTGCTAATTTATGATGCCTTTTTCAGACCGTAAGAAGCAGTAGGCGCTATAATTTTTATTGACGTGGTTTTAGGGTAGAGAAGCAATACCTGTGATAACACTCTGCACATATTATAATATATATATTATAATAATATATATATATATATATATCTGATACAAAAAATAGTTCCCACCAAGTTTTACCCAGTATGTGCCTGGTGTTGTGTATTGTATTTAGAGACCTGTTCACACTTCCCCTTACACATGAAGATGCAGGGATTCACACTTTGTTTAAAAAAAAAATTCCATATCCTATATACACGGTCAGTAATATTGTATTTTTCTTTCCAGGCCCTGGGTTGCAAATGATGGAAGGAAAAATAAAATCAGACATTTAGTTTTTGAGATCAAGACTTCAGCCAGGTGTGTATTCATTATATACATTCCTATTAAGAAAATAATAAAATTAAAAATGTAAGAACTCTGATACACAGCCAATGTTTAATGCATGATGTTACTTTTTTTTTTTTTTTAAATTGGTGATTTTATTTTAAAATGTAAAAAAAAAAAATTTTTTTTAAAATCAGTTCCATATTTGTAATGCATGAGGATGCTTTATTTTTTAATGATTTTTTTTTTATTTGACAAAAAAAAAACCTGTTCCCTGATGTTTTGAGATCCCAAGTCAAGCCACAAGAAAAGTATTGTATGTTTAATATATTGCTGTGGAAGCATTCTCTCTTTTCTCTTCTGTAGCCTCTGGATTAGTCATTGTCTGATGGAGAGAGGGGGGAAAAAATCTCTTTTTTTTAAAGGTGGTGGAAGGGGGGGGGGGATAATAACCGTCTTCAACAAGTGAACCTTGACAACCTATATTAGGTAGTGCAGTGGAGATCAAACGGAGCTTCTACTGAGCTGTTGTCAGTACAGGCTCTGGGTTAGGAAGCCTACAAGTTCACTTATCAGAAAATGGGCTCTGGCAAACACCGGCCTCAAGGTGGAAGCACAAGGGTGCAAATTATGAGCACGGTCTCATGGATGTATCGGGCTCGACTTTAGTTGTTCCCTATGAATGTGAATTTTTTCATAAATTTTTTTTTTTAAATTCCCCTTTAAAATTTCCGATACCCCCCTCCCCTTTTAACAAATTGGGTATTTATTTGTCTATATATCAATAATTATTATTGATTGGATTTATCGGGTATCGACTTTAGTTGTTCCCTATGAATGTGATTTTTTTCAAATTTTTTTTTTTTTTAAAGTTCCCCTTTAAAATTTACAATCACCCCCCCCCTTTAAAAAAAAAAAGTGGTATTATTTGTATACGGCATCCCCGGTTACATACAAGATAGGGTCCGGAGTTTTTTCTAAGTTGAATTTGTATTAAGTCGAAACTGTATATTTTATAATTGAAGTTCTAGACAATTTTTTCTTTGCCCCAGGACAATTGGAGTTTCAAAATTTTTGCTGTAATTGGACCAAGGATTATGAATAAAGCTTCATTACAGACTCCTTACAGCTGATCATTGCAGTCTGGGACTATAGTAACATCCAGAGAGGTCACCAGAGGTCACAGGGGACAGAGGGGTCTGTCTGTAACTATGGGTTGTCTGTAAGTCGGTGTTACTAAGTAGGGGACCGCCTGTATATAATCAGTAATCATTATCACCAGATATATGTGTATGTGTATTAAAAAAAAATCTTACCCACTCATTTTTTTTTTTCAGAATAAAAAAAAAAATTCTTTCTATATCATCATTATTATTATCATTTTTTTTCAATTTTTTTTATTAATTATTAGATAAAAAAAAATCCTCACTACACTCAGGGGCTGAGCACTTTTCATCTTTGATTGGACGGAGCCGTAAAGATAAAATTGCGCTCTGAGAAGTCCTTGTGTTGTATAGACTTAATCAGGAACCTATGTATAGATGAATATGTAATGATCCCATCTTGCCCGATTTTTTTTTTTTTTTTTTTTTTTCCTTATTTTTTTCATATTATTTCCAAGCACTTGATATTTTCTGGCTTATTTCTTATCATAGATCAATCTATAAAAAAATTATGTAATCATTGTGCATTGTGTGTCGTGGGATAATCCATATGGGATGTATTATGTGCCATGGGTTAACCTTTTGAGATTTTTTGGAAAAAAAGAAAAAATTCAAAAACCATCTTGTGATTTCTTTTTTTAATTCGGAAACATAAAAAGATAACGGCGATCCATTATGATCCCAGGTGTCCCCCCCCCCCCCCTCCCCTTTGTCATTTCAGCATGTCATAATTTTTTTTTCAGGGGGGGGGGGGGGGTCGTGAAAGCTGCACTCTATATACTCTAAAGTTTAATAGTTTTTACTTAAATGTGTGGTGGAATAATATTAGGGCTGTCAGGCGGGTGCCATAGATTTTGTTTATGATATCGCTACTTTAAAGTACTTGGCGTTAGAGAAACTCGTTAAACCCCCGTAATGAAGAGCGTTAAGTGTCGGATGAAGGTACTAAAAGCCTTTTCTGCCCTTTGCTCCTTTGCAATAATCTTAAATAACTGAGATATTTTTTTACTTTACCTTCAAGGGACTGGGGTATCTAGGTCTCGGGAAGTGAGTTCAGGGATGGAGATGAAGCTCAGTACATGGGTGGGATTTAAGAACTTGGAGCAACTCTGATTGTTCTACTTAAAAAAAAAAAAAATCCAAAAATTTCCATATGTTTTTACCATATTTTTGGCCTTTCTGTAGTGTAACTTTAGCTGATGTCTATATTGTACATTAGACTTGAACAATTGCAGAAGGGCAGGTTCTTGAAGCGCGTTGTGTATAATTCAGTGGCCGTGGTGATGTACTCCAAGCTTTGGATACAAAGTCTATGAGGTCTTCCGTCACATTGAGGCGTCTCCTTGCGGATTCCTTGGCTTGTCAACGCGAGGGAAAGCAGACCCATCACGTTTTCACTAGATGTTCATCGCTCAGACACTTGTATGTCAAGCTGCTTCTCCAAAAAACTCAAGTTGGCGGAGCTCAAAAAAAAAAAATCCAACAGATTTGTTACATCGTAAGCAGAATGAGGAGGAAGATATCAACCGGTGGAGATGTTAAAATGGGTCGCAAAGACTATTCTGGATTGTGTTTTTAAAAAGCTCTTGAGATTCTTGAGGGATCCTCCACCTCATCCAGATATAGTTGGTCCAAGACGACTTTTTGTACGGCCGCCTTCATGTGTCTTATAGAATTTGTATCCTAAATTCACAACGATGAGATGGTCTACCTCAGTGGTGGCCAACCTTTTAGAGACCGGGTGCCCAACTTCAACCAAAACCTACTTATTTACCATCGGTGCCAACTTGACAATTTTAACAGCAACGTATTGCTCTCTGATGCTCCACACATCAATCGTACATATCAGCCCCTGAGGACAACCATACAGTTGAAAGAAGAAGGGCAAATTCAGATATCATTGTAGCTTCTCTCCAGGGTCTCTCTGTACAGGAAGAATCGTGGGGCCAGAAGTAGGACCTCCAAAAATATTCTAGCCCTGTTCACACCTTCTTACTCCTCTTGTAGTTCCAATCATCAAGGATAGGTCACTGAGACATGCATCTCAATTGTCTAGGACTGCAGAAAGATTTTAAGTCCTGTCAGGTGAACTCTGTCCGGGGCGATAGCCTGGGTGCCCACAGAAAGGTCCCTGAGTGCCACCTCTGGCACCCTGCCATAGGTTCGCCATCACTAGTCTACCTGATCTAGACCAACTTTAGTCCAGCCTTATCAATGTCCAAGATGACTATGATATTGTATGTTGCTTCATGAGTATATTATAAGGTCTGTACCTGATTTTTAGAGATGAGATGGTCTACCTGATCTAGACTACCTTGAAGTCCAGGCCTAATGCAAGGTCCAAGGTGACTATAATATTGTATGGTTGCTTCATGTATAATTTATAGGATCTGTATCTGAGGTGGTCTACCTTATTAGGACTAGCTTGAAGTCCCGGCCTAATTGTACGTGTTCAAAAAGTTGAAGTTGTTTTTTGAATGTGTGACGTAGAGTAGGCTGGACTGATTTGTGTAGAAATACTTGGTAGCAAATGAACACAGATTATGGTGAAGGACAAAGAACTTATTTGTCCAGGGTTATTCCTTGTTCTTGGACCTTTTGAAATCTCAGTTTAGAGAAGAAAAAGTTGAGGTTTTGAGATGAGGTAGGTGTGTCATGACGTGCTAAATTGTGTGTACACCATTAGCCATGCATGGTACCATAGCTGGGAGTTGGTTGGTAGTGGTCTGGCCGAGGTGTTTTATTCTTGTCATCTAAGTTAAAGGGAACCTGTCACCACAGTTACACAAGTACAGCTAGTGACAGTTTCCAATAGAACCCTATTAACTAAATTACAGCTTAAAATTGTTTCCTTCCTTCACATCCCCATAAATCACTTTATTATCTTATCTGGCATACAGCCAGAGTCAGAGGGCCCCCACCCTATTTCCAATGCCTCCTCAACATTTAGCACTTCATGTCACGTGAGAAGGGTGATGTCATCTAGGTCTTTTATCTGATCGCATGAAGTCACAGCATGCCGCCAGCAGGACTTCATGTGTGGTCTACTACATGGTGGTAATCAACTACTAATAGATGACTCATGGACACTACATAGGGGTGAGAAAAAACCTTATAGACCTGTGAGCATGGCCAAGGTAGAAGCGAGCTGGTGACCTGACATGGAGGATCTGATGGACACTGCACTGCTTTTACTGTATACCAGGTACATAACATAAAGTTGATTTTATGGGGATGTGAGGGAAACATTTTTAGCTAAAAGATGGGTGTCCGTTCGTTAATAGGGCTCTATGGGACTTGTCACTAGTTGTATTGTGCAAAAATGTGGTAACAGGTTCCCTTTAAATTTTGAACTTTCTCATTATCCTTTGTCAAGGATTATCACATATTAAGAAAATATTTATTTGTATAATTGTTATACCTGAGCTAAATATATTTTATTTTTGATTGTGGGCTATCTGTAAGATGTTCTAACATGGCCTCCTTTTAGATCTTCTTGACAATGCCCCCATTTTTGCAGGTCAACTTTTCTTGAAGAGTTGAGTAGTATTTAAGTGGTATGGGCAAGCTGGACATCCTCCACATCGGCATGTGAGGGGTTAGGGTGTCTGGCTGCTGACACACACAAGTTGGTGTTGTCCTATGTTGGATTCTGCATCATCTGCTCCAGCCAACTGATTACCAGCATGATTCACTCTTTAAAGAGGACCTTCCCCCCTTCACCAACTCCAACTTTTGGTCCTTTCCATAGCTGCTGCTCCATCAATACCGACAAGGTTGAACATTTCCTCTAACCCTGAGCAAACATTGTAATAAATCTTGGCACCCAATAGCTAATTGGCATTTACTATTAGATGGGTAAGCTCAGACTGTCTTCTCGCCCACGACCTCCCACCTGCCGGTAGAGCAACCCGATTAGGATATTCAGGGGTTGTAACTAAAGCCACTGATCCTTCAGCAATGGATGTGAGCTACAGAGAAGACTCCACTGCACTGGGAACAAGTAGAACAACATCCTCATAAGACGCAAAGAGTTGGAGTTGGTGAAGGTGTGTGAAGGTTCCTCTTTAAAGGCATCTCCTAGATGTTCCTTACTCCGGGAACACGTGTACTTTGAGGTACCGTGCCTTTAATTTCTCTACAGTCCTTTGATCCTTTGATATCCTCATTATCTACATAGATTACAAGATCCAATATGTTACCTACATGCTCATTACCGCGCACCATTCATCATGTTTTTATACATTGTCACTGGCGCCGCCGTATATTTAATTTGACCTGTCATCATCTACAAATTGTCAGGATTCCAACTTTGATGTAACCTTGTTAGCACTAACTATACACATCCCAATAAAATGATGATGTAGGACAAGGGTGCAGATAGCGATGGTCTCCATAAGGAGTCGGCGTATCTTCTGCAGGAGATGGTCTCCTAAGAGTCGCGTAGTCTCTTCAGGATATGTGCTCCTAAGGAGTCGGTGTAGTCTTCTCCAGGAGATGGTCTCCTAAGGAGCAGGCGTAGTCTTCTCCAGGAGATGGTCTCCTAAGGAGCCGGCGTAGTCTTCTCCAGAATGGTCTCCTAGGAGCCGCGTACTTCTCCAGGAGATGGTCTCTTAAGGAGCCGGCGTAGTCTTCTCCAGAATGGTCTCCTAAGGAGCCGGCGTAGTCTTCTCCAGGAGATGGTCTCCTACGGAGCAGGCGTAGTCTCTCCAGGAGATGGTCTCCTAGGAGCCGGCTGTAGTCTTCTCCAGAAGATGGTCTCCTAAGGAGCCGGCGTAGTCTTCTCCAGGAGTGGTCTTAAGGCCGGTATCTTCCTCAGGAGATGTCTCCTATGCATTGTCTATGGAGAAGATCTCATGGGGGCTCTCTACAACAAGGACAATGTATCATTGTTCTCTGACATCAAATATCAACAAAATACAACATTTGTATAAGTTCACTTTATCGGATTGTGAAATCTTGAACTAGCAGGGGGTGTCCTAAAAAATGTGAAGCCATAACTCCCTGTAACGTGGGGAAACCGTAGCGGAATTGTGAGTGCAGCTCTAGACATTTATGTAGCAGATTAGAAGAGAAGTTGAGCAGTTGCTCCGCATTCCATGACCTTGTGCATGTGACTTATTACCGATCTGTGTGGCACAGCGGAAATATACCAATTTCTATGTAACCCATGAGCTGTGCCAAGGTCCCGTGCCATATTACCAAGGTACTTTACCATTACCAATGATTGGGAGAGCAGTTTCACCATAGACATGGTAACGCTGCAATACCAGACCATACCACAGACAAAGGTGTGCGCTGTGTCAATAAAAAAAATGATCAATAATATATGGTCTCTATTATTTGAAGATGACATTTGACATATTGTACAGTAGTGCACCCAGGTCGTGGCAGAGGTCACGGTGTGATTCGAGGTCTTGGTCCCTTTGTGTGACTTGCAGGAGTTGGAGGAGCCGCTGCCTGGAATACACGTGCAGCCGCTCGCTATATCTGCTGTGCTGCAGATGTCACCCCATAACTCTCCTGCGCCATCTGCATGATCAAGGGAGTTTGGAGACCCCCATGCGGCTGCCGGTCATGTTTCCAATGCTCATAACCTTTCCGGAAATCACATTGTCCTATTCATCCGCATAATTCATGGATGGGGCGTCACATCTCCGTCTATAATATACTGAGCTCCGTATAATGAGCAGATATGGGGGTTCCCTGGGAATTTAGAAATAACAGGTCGGGAAGAGCTGTGATTTTTTAACATTAATTTTTGTGTGTATTATCTCTGTACTGTGACATCACTGTGTGTATATCCCCTGTACTGTGACATCACTGTGTGTATTATCCCTGTACTGTGACATCACTGTGTGTATATCTCTGTACTGTGACATCACGGTGTGTATTATCTCTGTACTGTGGACATCACTGTGTGGTATTATCCCGACTGTACATCGTTTGTATTATCCCCTGTACTGTGACATCACTGTGGTATTATCTCTGTCTGTGACATCACTGTTTGGTATTATCAACCCTGTACTGTGTGACATCGCTGTGTGTTATTATCTCTGTACTGTGACATCACTGTGTGTATTATCCTGTACTGTGACATCACTGTGTTTATATCCCTGTACTGTGACATCGCTGTGTGTATTATCCCTGTACTGTGACATCACTCGTATTATCCCTGTACTGTGACATCACTGTGTGTTATTATCCCTGTACTGTGACTCACTGTGTGGTATTAATCCCGTATTCCTGTGACATCACTGTGTGTATTAATCCCTGTACTGTGCATCATGTGTTATTCTCCCTGTACTGTGACATGGCACTGTACGTGATCACTGTTGTAGTATCTCTGTTTCTGTGACTCACTGTGTGGCCATTCTCCCTGTACTGTACATCACTGTGTGTATTATCCCTGTACTGTGACATCACTGTGTGTATTTCCCTGTTACTGTGACAATCACTATGTTACCTATCCCTGTACTGTGACATCACTGTGTGTATTTATCACTTGTACTGTGACTCACTGTGTGTATTATCCCTGTACTGTGACATCACTGTTCTGTATTAATCCCTGTACCTGTGACATCACTGTGTGTATTATCCCTGTACTGTGACACACTGTGTGTATTATCTCTGTACTGTGACATCACTGTGTATTACTCTGACTTGACATCCTGTGGATTATCCCTGTACGGTACATTGCTTGTGTATTATCTCTGTAACTGTGACATCACGTGTGTATTATCCCTGTACTGTGACCTCACTGTGTGCATTATCCCGTACTGTGACCCACTGTGTGGTATTAATCCCTGTACTGTGAATCACTGTGGTGTATTATCTCTGTACTGTGACCTCACTGTGTTGTATTACCCGCTGTACTGTGACATCACTGTTGTATTAATCTCTGTGATGCTGTGGACAGCACTGTGTGTATTTCCCTGTTACTGTGACATCACGGTTGTGTATTATCCCTTGTACTGTGACAACACTGTGTGTATTATGATCCCTTTATTGTGTGTATTATCCCTGTGCTGTGGACTCACTGTGTGTATTATCCCGTACTGGACATGCTGTGTTATTCATTGCCTGTTGCTGTGACATCACTGTGTGTATTATTCTGTACTGTGACATCAGTGTGTGTATTATCCTGTACTGTCATCACTTGTGTATTATCCTGTACTGTACTCACGCGTCTTGTAATGTTATCCCTGTACTGTGACATCACTGTGTGTATTATCCCTGTACTGTGACATCACTGTGTGTTATTATCCCTATACTGTGACATCACTGTGTGTAATTATCTCTGTACTGTGACATCACTGTTGTATTATCCCTGTACTGTGGACCTCACTGTGTGCATTATCCCTGTACTGTGACCTCACTGTGTGGTATTATCCCTGGACTGTGACATCACTGTGTGATTATCCTGTACGTGACCTCACTGTGTGGTATACCCCTGTACTGTACCATCACTGTGTTTATCCTCCTGTACTGTGACTCACGGTGTGTATTATCCCTGTACTGGGACATACTGTGTGTATTATCCCGTACTGTGACAACACTGTGTGTATTTCCCTGTTAGTTGTGTATATCCCTGTGCTGTACATCCGTGGTATTACCTGTATCTGGGACATCGCTGTTGTGTATTATTCCTGTGCTGTGACATCATGTGTGTATTATTCATGTACTGTGACATCAGTGTGGTTGTATCTCTGTAACGTGTACCTCACTGTGGTGTATTATCCCGTACTGTGACATCACTGTTGTAATTATCCCTGTACTGTGGACTCACGTGTGTGTATATCCCATGTACTGTTGACTCACTCTGTGTGTATTATCCCTATATGTGACATCACCCTTTGTGTGTAATTATCTCTGTACTGTACATCACGGGGTATTATCCCTGTTACTGTGACATCACTGATGTGTATTATCCCCTGTGCTGTATACTGTATTCCGTCGGACTTGTGTGTATTATCCCGTTTTGACATCACTGTGTATTTTCCCTGTACTGGTGAAAACATCCTGTTGTATTAATCCCTGTACCGTGACTTACTGTGTGGTAATTATCCTTATTGACTCTGGTTATTACCTTTAATGCGGGGTGCTGCTTCCTAGGTCGCCCTTGCCAATTCTATGCACGTGTTGTATTGTGCTGTCATGGTCTCGTCTCTTTGTTTATTTTTTATTTAGTTTGTAATTGGAAGACTCCAGGCTCCCAAATCACTAGTAACGAGCCTCTTGTGCTTCTTGCGCTCCCTGTTCCTCCTTCACACGCATCTTGGTATTGATTTGTACTACAGCGCCACCACTACCTTCCCAGGTTGTTGTGTGGTATGGCAGTTTGAGTCATTGTACATTATTGCGCTAACTTCAATACCAACACACCTGTCAGATCAGATGTGGCGCTGTTTTTTTGTGGAACATGGTGGTGGGTTTCCAAGCGTCCTATTAATAGGCTTAGTGCATTTGCGCTGGCAGCAGTGTATCTTCTCATTGTGTGAGTTATTAAGTCGCGATCGAAAATATATCACATGGCAAGAAAAAAAGTTTTATTTTAAATTTTGTAACATTAATTACACGTTTTTTTTAAACCCAGTTAGAGTAGGCAACGCAGCCAGTGGTTGTCTCTGTGAGATTTGTAATCAACCTTTGGTGTACTGTTGTTAGTGTAGCAGAACTGTGAACAATAGATTTTTATTCCAGAGATGTAGTGTATGCCTCAACTGTTGTGCTCTGTGCATCCAGTGTTAGGTATGTCCTCTGGGAGAGATGTGTAATCAGACCTTTGTTGTGTTTTATAGCGCAGAACAGATGAAAAATTCATTTTTATTCTCAGCATGGTAGTGTATCCCTCACACTGCTTGCGCTTCTGTATCCTCTGTCAGCCAGTGTTAGGTCTTGTCTTTGGGGAGGACCGTGTAATCAGACCTATGTTGTTAGTAATGCACAGCAAACTGGGAAAATGGATTTTATTCCAGGATTGTATGTATCCTCAACTCTGCGCTCGTCTGCTCGCTGCACCTGTGTTCTATTGCCCCTGTGAGAGAAGTGTAATCATCCCTTTGGTGTAAATGCACAGACTGTGTAATATGGATTTATTTCCAGGATTTGTAGCTTCCTTGGGGGATGTCCTCAACACCTGCTGCTGTTCTCTCGTCCACTGCAGTCAGTGTTACGTATTGTCCCGCATAACAGCATAATCCATGTAAGTTTATGTTGTTTAGTCAGCAGGACTGGAAAATAGATTTTATCCTAACGATTGAATCGGAACGTGGTCCTCACACGCGTGTGCGCTTTTCTCTCTACGCTGAACTCTACCCTTTCCAGTCCTTCTTATGAGAGACTGAATAACCAACCAAAGCCGCTACAGTTTTTACTCAGTGTAGCATTCATGTGCGGGTGAGCTAAGAGCCAGAGTGTGAGGACAACCCACAGTGAGAATCTAGCACCTTGCAGATGTTTTCTTATCAGTTAGATGTGCTGCTGAATCCCCCCTATGTTTCTTAGAGCTTGGAGCAGCCTACCTCTCCTAATCCAAGGAGTACAAACAGCGCCCCCCTGTCCACAGGTTTACACCTGGTATGCAGCTCCCTTTCTTGACAGTGAAATTTTTGAATGTTAAAACATTTTGCTCTCGATACTCTGATTCTGATTTTTTCCGTGTTTGGTGTTGGTGCGTCTTCTTCTCTGCCTTCCGCCGGTTAGATATGGGCTCGCTGTGTTTTATCCCTGGGCTCTTCCCGTTTTCCATCCTTTGCTTGTCTTATTGTATTTTTTTCTCCCTGTTTATCCTATAATTAGTAACCACATACTTAACCCTCGCTGTCGTCACTTTCCCCAGCGCCGGAGAAACTCGCCGCAACTTTATCGAGCGGACAAGACCGGGCGGGGGTGCGCTCGGATGCCAAGTGTATTACGCAATTAAACGGCCCGGCGCTAAGCCGAAAGTGCAAGGAAAAGTCTGCTTTAATCCAACGCCTCTATCAACGCATGCAGAAGTAAACAGGATCTCCATCTACTACGAGGGAAATCATACTGACAAATGAATACAGGAGATCCGACCCCACAGGCTTCCCCCCCCTCCCCTCTGAGCCCACGTGGATGTCACGTCCCATGCCATATAGTTTATCAAAGATACCAAAAATTCTCGAAATTCTGAATGTGATAATCATAAGAATGTAACTGTGTGGCCCTATGGCAGATGAATATGCACACCAGTGATGTCACATACAGGGAATCATACCCAGTGATGTCACAGTACAAGGGATATAACACACCGTGATTCAGCAGGTATACACAGTGATGTCAGTACGGATAATACACCAAGTCACATAGGAGATTACCCAAGTGTCACAGTACAGGGATACACCCGGTCACAGTCAGAAATCACGACAGATGTCCCAGTAAGGCTAATCCAGGATTAAGTACGGAAATCACACAGATCAGTCAGGGTCACATTGAGCCAGTCAGGATAATACACACAGCGCATGTACAGGTAACAGATAATACAAACAGTGTATGTTTCACAGTACAGGTAATACACACAGGATGTCACAGTCACAGGGATAATACACACAGATGACGTAGTTACCACCAGTGTGTCACTCCAGGGCATACAACACATATCAACGTCGAGATAACCAGTATGTCACCAGTACAGGGATAGACACACACAGGTATGTCACAAGTACAGAGATAATACACACAGTTGATGTCACAGTACAGGGATAATACACACAGTGATGTCCACAGTCACAGGGATAATACTCATCAGGTGATGTCACATTACCGGAAAGATACACAGCATGCCAGTGGTACCACGCAGTCCATACAGGGAAATACACACAGTGCAATGTCACAGCCGAGATAATACACACCGTGATGTGCACGTACAGGAATACCACTATTCAAGTAAGATGACCACACAGTGCTAGTCAGATAATCACACAGTGATGTCACTACAGGGATAATTCACACAGTGAGCTGTCCCACAGATCCACAGGATTCATACAGGAACACACGTGATGTCACATACAGATAAGTACACCAGCGATGTCACAGTACACAGGGAAACAGGCAACTAGATACACATACGACAGGGAACATCCCTTGTCACAGTACAGGGATAATAACACACAGTATGTCACAGTAAAACGATAATCCTACACAGTGATGTCACAGTACAGGGATATACACACAAGTGATTGTCACAGTACAGGGGATACACACAGTGATGTCACAGTACAAGGATACGTGATTCACAGTACGGGCTACCCACAGTGGATGTTCCCTACGTGATAAGACACACAGTGAGTCAAGTACAGGACCATGCCAGTCGGGAAATACACACGGTGATGTCAAGTGATGGGATAATACACACAGTGCACAAAGATAATCGATCACAGTACGGGATAATACACACAGCGATGTCCAGTACAGGGATAATCACACATGCGATGATTCACAGTCCAGGGATACTACACACAGTGATTCACAGTACAAGGGCTACATACACAATGGATGTCACATACAGGGCTAATATCACACAGTTATGTCCACCGTACAGTGATAATACACAACATGATATCTACAGTACAGGGATAATACTAACAGTGATGTCCACAGACAGAGATAACCACACCCAGGTCAGTACAGGGATATCCGTGGCACAGTACAGGGATAATCCCACAGCTCTGATCACAGTACCGGGATAATACACACAGCGATTTGTCACAGACCAGGGATAAGTACCACAGATGTACTAAGATAATCACACCGTATTCACGACAGGGATATACAACAGGCAGAGGGCTAATACATGATTCACAAAGATATCACATGGCAATAATATCACACAGCGAGGTCACAGTACAGGGATAATACCACAGCGAGTGGTCCCGTACAGGAGATAATACACACAGTACAACAGTCAGGATGTCACAGCTTCACAGTGGATATCTACACACAGTGATGTCCAGTACATCGATATACACATATGTCACGTACGGGATAATACACACAGCGATGTCACAGTAAGGAGATAATTACACACGCTGATGGTCACATACAGGATAATACACACAGTGATGCACAGTACAGAGATAATACACCCAGATGTCACAGTACAGATAATACACACAGTGATGGCACAGACAGGATCACAGGGCAGTCACAGGGATATACACACAGGATGTCACATAGACAGGATATACACACAGCGATGTCCAGTACAGGGATAAACCCAGCATTCGAGTCGGGTATCACATAGCATGTCGAGAATACAACACAGTGATGTCACAGTCAGGTATAATACACAATTGATGTCCAAGTATCATGGATAATACACACAGTCGATTCACAGTACAGGATAATAACACACAGTGATGTCACAGTACAGGGATATACGACACGTATGTCACAGATACACAGTATCAAGAAGAATAAGACACACAGTGATGTCACATAGACAGGGATATACACACAGCTATGTACAGCAGTACGGGATAATCACACAAGGTGTAATCGGTAAACACCAGTGATTGCACAGTACATGAATCATCACACAGTGATGTCCCACAGTACAGGTATAATACACACTGATGTCACAGTACAGAGATAAACACACAATGATGTCACAGAACCTGGATAATACCACAGGATGTCACAGTACAGAGTACCACGTGACATTACAGTACCACAGTTGAAGTACGTAACACATGCTTCACAGTCAGGGATAATACACAGTGAGGCACAGTACATGGATATCCACCCAGCGATGTCACATACAGGATAATACACACACGATGTCACGTACAGGTATAATACACACAATTACGTCACAGTACAGGGAAGCTAACACACAGCATGTCACAGTACGGAAACCAATGATCACTACAGGAAGCACAGTATGTCACAGTACAGGGGATCTACCACCGTGATGTCACAGTCAGGGATAATAACCAACAGGATGTCACATACGGGATAATACACACAGTATTGTCACAGTACAGGGAATAACACACAGTGAATTTCACGTACAGGGATAAATACACCACAGTGATGGTCACCGTACAGGGATCCTACACACGTGTTCACAGTACAGTCATAATACACACAGGATGTCACCGTAAGGGCTACAAACGGTCCG
This sequence comes from Engystomops pustulosus, assembly GCA_019512145.1. Lineage (NCBI taxonomy): Eukaryota > Metazoa > Chordata > Amphibia > Anura > Leptodactylidae > Engystomops > Engystomops pustulosus. Next base: position 90,130,191 of record CM033649.1, read on the forward strand.
AAGGATACATAGCAACACGCGATGTCCACAGTGTCCACGGGATATCACACAGTGATGTCACAGTAAGGATAATACACACAGTGATGTCACAGTACAGGGATTAATACACCCATCGATGTCCACGTACAGAATAATATCACAGTGATGTCCCACAGTACAGGGAGATACACACCGCGATGCAACATAACATGGAGAATACACACCGAGTCACAGTACAGGATCTACACAAGGGATGTTCACAGACAGGGATATACACAGTGAATGTCACAGTACATGCTATACACAGTGATGTCACAGTACAGGGATAATACACACGCGATGTCCACGTACATGGATAATACCCCCAGCGATGTCCCATACAGGGATAATACACCAGTATGTCACAGTACAGGGAGAGCACACACAGTCATGTCCACAGTACAGGGACTCCCACACATGATGTCACCAGTACAAATAATAACCACAGTGATGTCACAGTACAGGGATAATACACACATGATTCACAGTCAGGATAATACACACAGTGATGTCAAGTACATGGTACTCACACTATGATTCACAGTTACAGGGATAATGCACACAGTGATGTCACAGTACAGGGATAATCACACTTGTGTCACCGTCAGGGAAATCACCTTGAATGTCACAGCGGCGAGCAACCCACAGATGCCCAGTACAGGATAATAACACACATGTGTCACAGTACATGGATAATGCACACATTTGATGTCACAGTACCGGATACTATAACAAATTTATGTCACAGTAAGGGATCATGCACACAGTGATTGTCACATTACAGGATAATACACACAGGATGTCACAGTACAGGGAAAGAACCAGTGATGTCCACCCAGCATTTGTTTTCCTCTGTTACTCCATTGCTTCCTTTTTTCTGAAGTCTTAACCAACTGTTTGTGTGATTCTTTCCTTATAACCGAATCCTTGATGGGTCTCATGGCGTGGGTCCCTTATCGCGCCGTGGTCTCCTCAGGATGGAGCTTTGTGCCTATTAGGATTCCTTCATGTGGACATGAAACTTTTAACAGTACAGAGATAATACACACAGTGATGTCACAGTACAGGGATAATACACACAGTGATGTCACAGTACAGAGATAATACACACAGTGATGTCACAGTACAGGGATAATACACACAGTGATGTCACAGTACAGGGATAATACACACAGTGATGTCACAGTACAGGGGATAATACACACAGTGATGTCACAGTATAGGGATAATACACACAAAAAATAATGTTAAAAAAATCACAGCCCTCTTCCCTGACCTGTTATTTCTAAATTCCCAGGGAACCCCCATATCTCCTCATTATACGGAGCTCAGTATATTATAGACGGAGATGTGACGCCCCATCCATGAATTATGCGGATGATAGGACAATGTGATTTCCCGGAAAGGTTATGAGCCATAGGACACATGACCCGCAGCCGCATGGGGGTCTCCAAACTCCCTCTGATCAATGCAGATGGCGCAGGAGATTTATGGGGTGACATCTGCAGCACAGCAGATGTAGAGAGTGGACCACGTGTATTCCAGGCAGCGGCTCCTCCAACTCCTGCAAGTCACACAAACTGTGGACCAAGACCTCGATTCACACCGTGACCTCTGCCACGACCTGGGTGCACTACTGTCAAATGTCAAAGATGTCAAATGTCATCTTCAAATACATAGAGACCATATATTATTTGATCATTTTTTTTATTGACACAGCGCCACCTTTGTCTGTGGTATGGTCTGGTATTGCAGCGTTATCCATTGTCTATGGTGAACTGCTCTCCCAATCATTGGTAATGGTAAAGTACCTTGGTAATATGGCACGGGACCTTGGCACCGCTCATGGGTTACATAGAAATTGGTATATTTCCCTGCTGTGCCACACAGATCGGTAATAAGTCACATGCACAAGGTCATGGAATGCGGAGCAACTGCTCAACTTCTCTTCTAATCTGCTACATAAATGTCTAGAGCTGCACTCACAATTCCGCTACGTTTTCCCCACGTTACAGGAAGTATGGCTTCACATTTTTTAGGACACCCCCTGCTAGTTCAAGATTTCACAATCCGATACAGTGAACTCTATCTTGGATAGGATTGTTTCAAATTGTTGATATTTTGTTGATATTTTGATGTCAGAGAACAATGATACATTGTCCTGTTGTATGAAGAAGCCCCCATGAGATCTTCTCCATAGACAATGCATAGGAGACCATCTCCTGGAGAAGACTACGCCGGCTCCTTACGGGCTGGGCGCAGCTTGCTGTGGGGTGGAGTTTCAAGCTGCTCTTGCCCTTATTGTCTTATTGCATTTCCTTACTTTCTTCTGCAAGTTTGATGTTTCTTCTCATCTCATCTCTTCCCTCTCCTACTGTCAGACCCCCAAAAAAGTTTCTCCGCTATAAAAAGTAACTTTTCCTACTCTTCTCCCTTCCCACTGCTCAGTATGCATTGATACATTGTATATAAAGGGATTGAATCACTTGGTCAGATTTGCCCCCCTGGATGTTAGATGAACCAAAGTGCTGGATTTGGGACCTGTGGGATGTGTATGTCCTCCCACACTGAAGGAGTCAGATTAGGATTGACCAGGATGGAGCCCCTGATGGGAAACTTCTTAAACTTTCACTAAAGTGTCACTGATAGGCTGGTCAGATCCACAGTTTACATCCAGACTGATATGAGATGGTGAGAAGGTTGGATGGATTTGGGACATTCAGTAAATGGAGATTATTGGGATGTAATTGGTATTATATTATCATGAATTTCTCTGATTACCTGATTCAAAGGTGAACTAGAGAGAAATCTTCTTGGATACTTATGTGTTCTCATAGACTCCAGGCACAGCTATAGGACATTCCAGTAACTTTCCTCTATAGAATGTACAAGTATCATATTTAGATTATGATATTATAAACCTATAATATAATATTATAATTGCAACAAACTTGAAAAACATAGAACATCCCTACCAGTCTATGATCTATTCTCTCCAAGGCAGTGTTCTTGCAGTAAGTAGTCCCTGTGGGTCCTTAAGGATGTAAGAGCTCCTAAAAGTAGCACTGCAAGACACTGCCTTGGAGAGAATAGATCATAGACTGGTAGTGGATGTTCTATGTTTTACAAGTTTGTTGCAAATTCTAAATATTTATATTATAGGTATCTAAATATTGATACTTGTACATTCTATAGAGGAAAGTTACTGGAATGTCCTATACTGTGCCTGGAGTCTATGAGAACACATAAGTATCCAAGAAGATTTCTCTTCTTAGTTCACCTTTTGAATCAGATGAATCAGAGAAATTTCATGATAATATAACACCAATTACATCCCAATAATCTCCATTTACTGAATGTCCCAAATCCATCCAGTCCTTCTCACCATCTCTATCATGTCAGGGATGTAACTGTGGATCTGACCAGCCTATCAGTGACACTTTAGTGAAAGTTTAAGAAGTTGCCCATCAGGGGCTCCATCCTGGTCAATCCCTAATCTGACTCCCTTCAGTGTAGGGAGGACATGACACATCCCACAGGTCCCAAATCCAGCACTTTAGGTTTCATTCTAACATCCAGGGGGGCAAATCTGACCAAGTGATTCAATCCCTTTATATACAATGTATCAATGACATATGAGCAGTGGGAAGGGAGAAGAGTAGGAAAAGTTACTTTTTTAAGGAGAAACTGTTAGTTTTGGGGGGGTCTGACAGTAGGAGAGGGAAGAGATGAGATGAGAAGAAACATCAAACTTGCAGAAGAAAGTAAGGAAATGCAATAAGACAATAAGGGCAAGAGCAGCTTGGAAACTCACCCGCACCGGCAGCTGCTCCCCAGCACCCTGTCATTCAGTGTCAGTGTGTGTGTGTAAATTTATTTTCTTTCCTTTTAAATGCACATGGATCCCAGTATAGCATGCAACAGCCACACAATAAATAACAATAGATTACTCCGCAGCTCTGGGCTTGTGCTTGGCTCTGCTGGCAGGACACACTCACTCCTGTGCTCTGTGATGGATGGGGCGCACCAGGGGCCCCCTCTCCGTGCGCTCCACAGCTTGCCGCTTGCAGTGACACTTCCTGTGACCCGACCCGACCACCTCCTTGCACTCTTGTTGTTGTTTACTTGCTTCCCCCTCCCTCCTCCTTCTTCTTTTCTCCTGGCAGGATGAGGGGCTCTTGGATCAGGCACTATTTTCTTGCTCCCCCCTCCTCCTCCTCCTCTCCTTCTCCTTCTTTCCACTTTGCTAGTGGTGCCCACGCTGGACTGGCGGATTTAGATGTTGTTATTTTTTGCTGTGTTGAGTCCCTGACGTCACATCCACCTGCTGGGTAAACAAGACACAGAAGCAAAGCAGAGAGAGGGAGCAGGCAAGGGGGAAAAGGCACAAAAAGCAGGAGATTGGAGAAAGGAGGAAAAAAAAGGGGGAAAAGCAGGAGAGAGGGGAGGAGGAGGGAGGGGGGTATGGAGGAGTGCTCAGCACCAGACTGGCAGGGGAGCTGGGAACATGGCTTGTGCTCAAGCCAGGGATTGTGCTCTGCAGAACTGTAGTGCTGATCCTCCTGGCTTCCCTCTGCTGCTGCAGAACCTCTTACAAGGTGGATCTTCCAAGGATTCTTGGCAGTACTGTAGCATGCATTGCTAGAAGTTACAGTAGCCGTTGGGAAAATTGCTACATTGTATCCGTGTGTGAATAGGGAGGGAGAGGGGGTGTTTCTGTTAGTCTGGCTGCTGCAGAACCTCTTTCTTTAGCGAGTTGCTTTGTATGTGTGTGTAAAGCAGATTAGGGTTTCTGTTAGACCTGCTGCAGAACTTCTTGCCTGAATAAGCTACATTGTTGATGTGTGTGAAGGGGGAGGAGGGTTTCTAGTAGCCCTTCTGCTGCAGAACCTCTTTTATGAAGAAGCTACATGGTATCTGTGTGTTTAGATATATTTGTAAAGTTTGTGTTCCTGCTACCGCAGAACCTCATGCATTAGCAAAATGCTTAATATCTTTATGTATGAAAAGGGATGATTAGTCTTGTTTGCTGCAGAATCTCTTGAAATAGTAAAGCTGCATTGTATCTCTGTGAAGTAGACGGGTAAGGCTGCTGCAGAACCTCTTTAATCTTCAAGTTATATTGTACCTTCGTATATCTTAGTGCCATATTCTTCCTGCTGCAGAACCTCTTGCCATTACCAAATGCATTGTATCCGTCTGTGTGTGTGAAGAGGTGGTGGGTTATTTCTATTAGACCTGCTACTGCAGAACCTCTTGTATGGACAGATAACATTGTATGTTTGTATATGTGAAGAGTGGAGGGTCTGCATAATATCAGCCGCTGCAGAAACTAAAGGACAGGCAAGATATGTTTTATTTGTGTAAAAAGAGTGAGGGTTTCATTTAGCCCTGCTGCTGCGGAACCTCTTGCAGTAACAGGTGTCTTTGCTAGTGCGTTATTGTAGGGTATGGTTTTCATTAGATTGACTGCTGCAGAACTTCTTAACTATAACAATTGCTGTCATAGTTTATTACTAGGGTGTCTACCTGCGTTAGACTATAATATTGGCTGCTGCAGAACCTCTTCAGATGCCAAGGTCAGCTTGAATTAGATTTTGTTCATTGACTGATAAAAAGTTCTGTGGTATATATAAACCTTGCTGATATGCTGAAGAGCCCAAGAATCTTTGCTGCTGCTGCAGCGCCTCTTTCAGCGCCAATATAGTAAACACTGGTTGTGATTATTATAATTTGTGAATGTTACTGCATCTACTTAGGCAAAGAAGTTCTGTAGCAGCAGAGAACAATGCAAAGCTCTGCTCCTGCGGAACCTCTTGCAGTACAACTGTATCAAATGCTTTGTCTTTGGCCTTAATTCTTCCCAAGTTAGAGGTAGTTAATGAACCTTGCTGCTGCAGAACCTCATGCCAGACATAACCAAGTATATGAATGTATCTAGCAGAGCTGACACTTTGGGATGTGTAGATGTCTTAAAATCACCCAAAGAAGAAACTTTACTAATTAGTTGTATTATATGGCTGATGTAGATTCTGAGTCTCTCTATCTAAGAAGTTCTGCAGCAGCTGAGGCATTTTACAATAAATAATAAGCCCTTACAATGATCACATAATTTTTACGTAATGTCAGTGCCCCCATCTAATTCCATTAGCCCAGACTATGAGTGTCGCCCTCATATTGGAGGTGATGCTTTTAGCTCGGACCCTCACAAATCTTCCACATTGGGGAGGGGGGTCACAGGACAAGTGATAGTGACAATGGGGGGGGGGGGGGCCTCCCCTTCCTTCTGTTCTCTTTCCATTTTAACTCCAGTCCCCCCTTTTCTTTCAAGTCACCAATAAAAAGAGAGCAGAGTTCGGAAGGTGAAAGTTCATCCGCAGGACAACACCCCTCGCCCCCTCTCCCGAGCTAAAAACCCGAGGGATTCCCTTGTCAGACCC
>CM033649.1:90136837-90181945 GCA_019512145.1 Engystomops pustulosus
GCCCCCTCTCCCGAGCTAAAAACCCGAGGGATTCCCTTGTCAGACCCTCTGGTTGTGGGGACCCCTGCCCTTTACTTCTTAGGATTTGACTTTCTTCCTTAATTCAGGTCTCAATTTACAAAATCAATTAATTCAAATTAAAGTTATAAAAATGTTGTCACATACGATATAGCAGAGCCGAAGTTGTCATGCAGCTAATAGGATGCTGCAGCAGGTTTACCTACAATTCACTTATTGACCTCACATATCAGAATGACCGGTGCCACATTATCATGAAAACATGGTTGTATCTGACAAATTCACCCGTCTACATCTGACAAATCCAGCCCTGCTACACCTGACAAATCCAGCCCTGCTACACCTGACAAATCCAGCCCTGCTGCACCTGACAAATCCAGCCCTGCTGCATCTGACAAATCCAGCCCTGCTACATCTGACAAATACCCGCCCTGCTTCATATGACAAATCAGCCCTGCCTACATCTGACAAATCCAGCCCTGCTTCATCTGACAAATCCAGCCCTGCTGCATCTGACAAATCCTGCCCTGCTTCATCTGACAAATCCAGCCCTGCTTCATCTGACAAATCCAGCCCTGCTTCATCTGACAAATCCAGCCCTGCTTCATCTGACAAATCCAGCCCAGCTACACCTGACAAATCCAGCCCCGCTACATCTGATAAATCCAGCCCTGCTACATCTGACAAATCCAGCTCTGTTATGTCAAATAAAGTAGCTGAATATTGTTGTTAATCCTTGAGTATATATAATGCTATATTTCTGAGATGTCCCACATAACATACTCAGCTCTGCTGCATTTGACCATCTCAGTAACTCTCCAGCTTATACAGCAGAGTAAAGGAGTCTGATTTGATACAAGCTACAAACTTAGCTCTGCTACCTATGACAAACCCAATACTGGTGCATCATATATGGCGCAATGTTATAAGATACCAAGTAGACACAATTTGGGAAGTTCATTGTACTAAACCACAACTATTGCAATAAGATGTGTCAAAGGACAAACTCGCTACCTACGTCTGACATATCCGGCACTGCTACATCTTTACTACATATGTTATGGTGTACACAGCTGTAGGAGCCTGAAACATGTGACAAAACCGCACGTGGTGTTAGTGCGGATAGCTTGGCTTGTGCTGGTTGCAGAACCATAGCAGAACCCCTGGCTGTGCGGTGAGAACCACAGTACAAACTCCACCCTGCTACATCTCTTTTGACAATCTGTACCATAGTGGGGCATTGTTACGATTCTCTGAGCCAACCTGATGCAGTAAGGTTATCTGAAGGCCTATGGAGATGACTTTATGTGTGTTGTTTGTAGTAACAGGACTGAAGGTGTATCCTCACACCGCTGTGCTCTTAGCTCTCTGCATTGAACCTTCCATGTCACAGTCTCTCCTCTTTGCTCTATGTAAATCCTACAGCAGCCACTGAGAGCAGAGAGAGAGGGGCTATGGAGGTTCTCAATGCAAGGAGCTAAGAGCACAGCAGTGTGAGGATACACCTTCAGTCCTGTTACTACAAACAACACACATAATACAATTTGTCTATGCATTGCCAAGGCTGTATTCATCAATCACTGCAGAGCGCTGCCATAAAATGCCTTACACAGCGCCGCAGTCAGCCATAAATAAATCACATATAGAGAACCTTACACGTTCTTCATTCTTATCGGAGGTAACATAGGACCAGAGAGTAGCAAAGAACCTACAGGTGTGCCCGCTCAGGTGATGAACAGCTCATCCGCTGCAGAGAGACATTGTCACAGCAGGGGGCAGTATACAGGCTTATACCTGACTGTGAGGAGAGCACCCAAAGGAGTGTCTGCCTGTTAGGGGTGATGATAGCCCCACCACAGCAGTATGTAAGCCGATGTCTCATGTGCAGAGGAATGTTAGACATTACAGATCGGTGTCTGTGTGTGAGAGACTGAGAAAGGGAAAGTGCGGAAATCATCACTGCCCCACACATAACTGTATGACATTGCTGCCCTTGAAAGGTCACCATCCTAAATACGTCACTGAGGCTCCCTGTACAAGAGTACCCGTTTGCAATCTCAGTCCACAATGAACTTGTTGTGTGTAATCATTTTGTGAGGTCCACTGATACACCAAAGATAGTAGAAAAGACGGGCCAAGCCACAAACAGGTGCAGGAAAAGGGCCTGTTCTCAATTACGCGGCTTCAGTGCAACGTAACCCCACCAGGGCATGGACTGGATTTCCAGGGACAGGAGAGGCTGGCTGTAGTTGCGGCCTTGCGCCACGATAAGTGGCTTGGTCCACGGAAATAGGCTTTGTTCACACCCATCAAAGCCAGCAGGTAGATGCAAGAGGCGGAAAAGATTATAGTTGCGTGTGGCATCAGATGAATGGGGAGGCCTGTGGTGTTAATAACAGGGCAGAGATCGACAGCAGGAATTTTTGCAAAACTCACAATTTCTTTGATGTCAGATACATGCCACACAGCAACAGGTAAAAAGTTGAAAATGGTCCTTCCTGCAGGCACACACACACAAGCCGATGGATTGGTTGGCTGTGGCGATGATTCCGTTGTGTGAGTACCTCTGTGAAGGGGAATATCTGTACATGAGCTTTATAGTTTTATAGTTTTATACATGAAGGGGAATATTTGTATATGAGCTTATAGTTTTATATTTTTATACTTTTATACTTTTATATAGCTGGCAAATACTAAAGTTTTTCCTCCTCAGCAATATGCTCAGATATATTACTTAAGATGGCGCCGGCATCCACAAAACCAACAACCTATTTCCAGGAATAGAACAACATTCCCGATTCCAAGAAGGCTTCATCACTCATATCGAAACTCAACGCCCAGGACATTATCTGCCCAGATACTGGAACTGACCAACCAGGGCACATCGGATGCTAGACACATTTGCTTAACCCTTGCCCACTATGATGCTATATGACAGTGATGGCGAACCTATGGCACTGGTGCCAGAAGTGGCACTCAGAGCCACTTCTTTGGGCACTCAGGCCATCACCCCAGGACAGAGTTCCCCAAAGAGGACCAAATCCACCATATCTTCCTGCAAGCCCAGGCAACTTAAGAGATGCTGCTCTCAGCGCCATTTTAAAGCAACAATTCATTGGCTGTTTGGAACTGCGGGGAAAGTGAGAAGGTGTTGACAGAACTGCATTATCTTTTAAAATTTACTTGCATCCCCAATACTGAAAGGGTTGTACTCCGCATACGCCTCAAAACCGGCCAAGTCCCCAATACTGATGTGTAGTTTGGCGGGCCGACATTTCTGCTGTGTTAGCAAATACATGTATCTCAGCCCGAGCCAGTGTTCACCTATAGAGACACATAATATATATAAGTTATCAGAGATTTATCACAGCTATAATAGGGGTTAAAGGGAACCTGTCACCAGGAGTGTGATTTTTAGCTGCTGTCAGGTTGCAATAGCTTGTGTTATACTGATTTTAAAAATACCATTGTCAGGATTCTGAATCATTTCAGTACTATATAAAAGGGTGGCTGTGTCTCCTCATGTATTTTCCTCTCCTTCTCACCATCCCCCTTCCGCCCCTGCCTGCTCAATGCACATGACAGGAAGTTGGGAGTGGGCAGGGAGTTGGATGAGGGTGTAGGAGAGGAGACTGAGACACAGGCTGCAGCTACTCCTTCCCCAGCACACTGCTGGAAGGGAGCCTGGTATTGTGAAGTAAACTTATATAAAGTACTGAAATGATCCAGAATGCTGACAAAGGCATTTTTAAAATCAGCATAGCAGAGGCTATAGAAACCTGTCACCAGCTAAAAATGACATTCCTGGTGACAGGTTCCCTTTACGGGTTCCTTATTCAAGGAGAGCCAATCACAGTCACGGGGCAGAGGGCTTGAGTACCTTTAAGACTTCCGAATCCTTTCTCATAGTATTTCCACGTCTTGTCAAAGGATAATCCATCGTCTCCGTTGTGTTTTTGTATTAATGTCCATCCTCCTTTCTCTGATATTTCACAGAAAACCTGAAAAGGGAAGATATTTAATGTAAAAAAATAAAGAGCTATTTTTTTTCAATATTTGTTTTATTTGATTTTTAGATTGTGTTACCTTGAATGTCCTTTTAGCTCCGCTTGGTAATATGGTGTAGATACCACTGGAGGAATTCTTATTCCTTGTCCAGATCTCTGAGCAATCACGCGCTGTAAACGAGAAATATAACAACAATGGTGACTACTACCTTACTTTTCGGGCTATAAGGCGCACCAGATTAGAAGGCGCACCTTCAATAAATGCCTGCTAAAATGTCTAGGTTCATATATAAGGCACACTGGATTTTATGAATGACCAGCAGGTGGCAGACCTGAGCACAGCTCAAGGCAGCTGTTGTCTGTAAGTATGGTTCATATATAAGGTGCACTGGAGTATAAGGCGCACCTGATTATAAGGATGAATGACCAGCAGGTGGCAGACCTGAGCACAGTTCAAGGCAGCTGTTGTCTGTAAGAACGGGGAGTGGGCAGGGATATATAAGGCGCACCGGACTATAAGGAGCACCTTTGATTTTCTTTGTGTGCCTTATAGTCTGAAAAATACGGTAAGCTGTCACTGTATAAGCCTTTCTAGTCTAAAGTTACACTCCATATTAGAAGCCTTAAAATATGCAGTAAAATTGCATTTAATTTTGAGATGAGATATTAATGTCAAAATTTTTTCTTTGTTTGTCTTAAGCCACACCCCTTTCTAGTGAATCCACACCCTTTTGCCATATAAAATGTAAAACTTATAATTTCATTTATCTTTATTTTTTCTCTTTCTTTCAGTTACATTTGTGACTTGTTTGGGTGCACTGGTGGATTTTTGCACAAATTTGCAACTTCTCCCCCACCCAGAAAAGTTTTATGCGTCTTATTTAATTTTAGAATCACAGAATTTTAGAATCACAGAATTTTAGAATCACAGAACTTTGGTGCATTGGCTTAAAAAAGCACTCCCCCGCTGGTGTAGGAAAAAGATTAGAATGAGGAGCCATTAGAAAATTTGGCGACTTTGAGTTAAATCAAACAAGCCCCCCCCCCCCCCCTAAAAAAAAAACATGCATAGTAAAGTTAATTTAATTTTTTGCCATGAGATGACGTTTTCTCTGTTACCATTTTTAGGGACGGTACAACATTTGATTATTTTTTGTAAAAAATTTTATGTGTTTCAAAAGGGGCATTTTCGGACATTTTGGCGCTATCTTCTGCTACGGGGTTCACCACTGGGAATTACCATTTTTAGATTTTGATAGATTGGGTATTTTGGGTCCCGACAATATGATTTCAGTTATTTATATCAGTTCTAAGGAGAGGGGGGCGATTTAAGCTTTTATTTTTTTTACTGGATTTTTAGACTCTCTAATGCAGTGGTGGCGAACCTATGGCACTAGTGCCAGAAGTGGCACTCAGAGCCATTTCTTTGGGCACTCAGGCCATCACCCCAGGACAGAGTTCCCCAAAGAGGACCAAATCCACCATATCTTCCTGCAGTCCCAGGCAACTTAAGAGATGCTGCTCTCAGCGCTATTTTAAAGCGACAATTCATTGGCTGTTTGGAACTGCGGGGAAATTGAGAAGGTGTTGACAGAAATGCAATACCTTTTGAGGTCCTCATTCTGGACCCACCATTCCTCTACAGAGAGACCCTGGAGAGAAGCTACAACAAGAGTCTGAATTTGCCCTCCTTCTTTCAACTGTATTGGTGGCCTCAGGGGGCCGATACAATTGAAAGATTAAAAGAACACGTAATGAGTTACTTCTTAAAATGCCATGTTGGCACTTCACAGTAAATAAGTGAATTTTGGATGTTGTTTGGGCACTCGGTCTCTAAAAGGTTCGCCATCACTGGTATAGGGGATAGTTATAGTAGAGGGAATAGTGATTGTAGAATGGATAGTAATAATAGAGGGGATGGTGATAGTAGAGGGGATAGTGATAGTAGATGGGATAGTGATTGTAGGGGATAGTGATTGTAGAGGGTATAGTGATTGTATAGGGATGGTGATAGTAGAGGGGATATCGATAGAAGAGGGGATAGTGATAGTAGAGGGGATAGTGATAGTAGAGGGGATAGTGATTGTAGAATGGATAGTGATAGTAGAAGGGATAGTGATTGTATAGGGGATAGTAATAATAGAGGGGATAGTGATAGTAGAGGGAATTGTACAGTGGTCCCCCCCTGCTGCTTCAAGTTGCAGTTTCTACTCACTGAGCAGAGCAGCCCTGTTCCGCGGGAGTCTGTACAGAGGAGAAGCCAGAGGGTCATGTGATGATGACATCACCACAGGTCCTCAAGCTTCCCCTGTATGCAGCAGCCGACAGGTCCTGAAGCAGTGAGTGCTTATTGCACACACGTTTTTTTCCGTTTTTACCGCGAATCGCGGCAAAACTGTGATAGAGTCGCGACCCCTGTGTTTTGGTCGTTCGACCACCGCCAGGGTCGCAACCCACAGGTTGAGAACCGCTGCTTTAAGGGCTTTTTCACACACAGTCCGTGATCAAGGACAGTGCAGAGTCCAACGTCACAGGCTAATCACACTGCAGGAACAGGATTCCTTAAATAATATTTATCTATGATACAAGGAATCCCTGCTGCCCCCTATAAACAGCAGTGTTAATACTGTAATGAATTATAGTGTCGGTACTGCTGCTTAGAGGGGGAAGCAGGGATTCATTGTGCAATGTCCCTGCCAATGCGCATGGAAGAGGAGTAGTTGCGAATAAGCCCTTTTACTACCCAGTACATATAGAGGTAATTGAGCAGCGCTAGATACTGCCTAGACAGGCAAGGGTTAAGAATGTTAATGTTATCATCCAATGATGTTCCACTATTGTAACTGGTGTGTGATTGAAGAAGGAGACCACCTGACCAGGGATTAACTAAACCTTTAGTCAGGGGAGGAGTTATCTCTCTTGAGATCGAGCTCTCAACACAGGTGGAACTCTGAACATCCAGCTCTCTTACCAGAGACACCACAGAGCACAAGCTTTGATCACAGGTCTCCTAGGCCTTATCAACTACACACAGAGTGACACAGGACAAACAGGACAAAGCTGCAGCTTTTAGCATTGGACACAGCTACATCCAAGCCTGCCCCTGCATCCAGGCTGGTGACCAAACTCCTGTGGTTCCTCTCCAAGATCACTCCAGTACAGCACTTGTACAGAATCGTTTGGCGTGTTGTTACCGTTGGTTTGAATAAAGAACTGTAAGTTACTTTTATGTAGATAATAGCCTCCATCTGGTCCCTGCTACGTCTGTATCACCATCAAGGGTGCCCCATCCATCTACCAGGGACACATACTACAGACTCTAAGGGCTGCCCCAGGGAGAACCAGTACATCAGCCTCTCCCTCTCTATCATTTCTTGCATACACCACCTGCTGGAAACCTTTCCACACTGTGGGACAGCCCTCCGGTCCCCATACCAAGCACCGTGACCCTAGCGTGCCTAGGCTGCAATTGACAGCTACTCCGGTATTCTGGGCCCCGGCTGCCTCCAGGCCCCAAGAAAAGGCTAGGCCCTGGTGGGGGGTGTTGCAATTGCATCATAGATGAATATGAGGCAAGGATTCCCATTCCCGCAGTCTGGTCAGCCCGTGACACAGGACTCTGCAAAGTCCTTGTTCACAGGCTATCTTTGGTTATCCTGAACTACTAGCAGCCACAGGTCCTCAAGCTTCCCCTGTATGCAGCAGCCACAGGTCCTCAGGCAGTGAGTGCTTATTGCACACGTTTCATTCTGGGGGGTTTTTTCTGGCAAAAACGCGATAGAGTCGCGACCCCTGTGTTTTGGTCGTTCGACCCCCCCAGGTTGAGAACCGCTGCTCTAGAGCTGTCTGAGAAGGGTATCAGACGCTGCAGGCAGCACACGTTACAGAGGCAGCAGCAGATAGCGCCACGTACTGTGCAGTGGCTGTGACCGATGACTGCAGGTCTGATTTTGGTCAATGATAAATAAACTGACCTGATCTAAAGGGGTTGGTCCTATGGAAGCGACATATTTCCCTGCCCCACATAATAGGGGATAAATATGGCTTTTAGGACCCCAGGGATCAGGACCAGTGTCCATGCAGAGCTCCATTCACTAATGTGAGTAGCACTTCTGCCTTGAAGCGCTGGGGTCCTGGGTTCTAATCCCATCCAGGTCAACATCTGCAAAGATTTTGTATGTTCTCTCCGTGTTTGCGTGGGTTTCCTCCGGGTCCTCTGGTTTCCTCCCACACTCCAAAACATATTGGTAGGGTGATTAGATTGTGACCCCCATTGGGGACAGGGACCGATTTGGCAAACTCTGTGCAGCGCTGCATAATCTGTGTGCACTATATACATAAAGGAATTATTATTAGGTGGTCTCTAGCAATGTAGAGAGATCCCTCCTATCCTGTAGACAAGTTACTTTTGCAGAAAAATGCTTAAAAGGGAAATCAGTCACCAGACGAAAAAGTCGCCTGTTAAACTACCCCCTCATGCAGGGTATGAAATACAATTTATAAAAATAGATTTCCCCTTATGTGAAATGTCACCCACTTAAATAGAAAAGAAAAAAAAAAGTCAAATGGAAATGAGTCATTTTACGTAAGACGAGTCAAGTGTAGAGGCTGCAGGGGGAAGAGTCACTCCAGATGCCCTTACGTACAGTTTTTATAGCACCAAGAAGAAATGTTGTGTCATCTCAGACTTCTGGTTCCTCGAGTAACAGAACTGGAAATGCAGGCAGTCAGACAGCTGGGAACGGGTTTCGCAACCAGAGCGCAGCTTTAATTTTATATTCTGCTGTGGAACAATAAAAGCAGAGTTCTAAATGGTCACCATGAGCAGCTAGAACAGTTTCTCTCAGACACTTGATAAACCTTCATCAGGATATGTATCTGCAGCTCATAACCACAACCAAGTCTCCAGTTGCCTATTTAGCTAGTTCTTCTCATCACAGAAACATAAGATCTGAAAGATGATTCTTTCCTTCAATATGACACCGGTACCATGTTTCTAAGTGCTACAGAACCAAAGACGCAAGCATCTGGAGAGACACCCTCTAAACTTGACTCATCTCAGATAAAATATGACTCTATTCTGCTCATTTTCATAGGACTTGAGATATATACATACCCTCTTTGTTTCAGGAGCAAAGTTGGTTGTTTTGGGATTTCATACCCTACCTAAGGGGGCTGCTAGTTTAATGGGGTAAAATCTGGTAACAGGTTCCCAATAAGTGACAGTATGGGTCAGTGTATGATGAGCAGGGGTTGGTGAGGGGTCCAGCCTCTAGGACCCCCACTCCTGGCCACCCTGTGTTACATTGTCTCTGCAATGCAGGAGCTCCCACCTTGTACCTTAGAGGTCACCGCTTATCACTTACCGGCGAGTGACCTACCTTCCCACAAACAGAACAGCTGACGACGGGATGAATTAAGAAAATCTTTATTCACAATACAACTGAATACACTTATATAGGCAGTTTATAAATATATAGAGGGAAGGAAAGACGAGGAAGGGGGCGGGGAGGAGAAACAAAAAAAAAAAATAAAAGCATTTAAAAAAAAAAAAATTCCAGAACTATTAGATAAATTAAGATCTGATGGCCGATGCGGTGAACGTCAGTGCAATCTTATCCGTCTCTTCACACACACGCGCAGCTCCAGACATCACACATTAAAAAAAATAATCAGACTCCTCTGCTTAACCATTTCACGACTGCACTTAGGGGGAAACCTGGGGAGTTGATTAGTGAAAAAAAATAAAAAAAATTAGCCCATCTTAATGATGGGCGCCGCTGCCAACGCTGTGAGCATTTCCATGATGACCGGTTCGGTACATTCAGAGCTAATCTTAAAGCGAACGCTGCCCCTTTAAACACCACAATGCCCATATAGGATCTATAATGTGATTAAAAAACTTGGGTTCAGAGCAGTTTTACCCTCCATCTACAGATTCAAATGCCTGCAACATGACTTGATAAAGATGCTCTACCAGCAGCCACCACCAGAGGGAGCCCAGCGAGCCTACTGCATACACTCTATACATTGACCTCCATTATAAAATCAGTATTCACTGGCTCCTCTAGTGGTGGCTGTAGGAAGAACAATTACCTGTTCAATTCATGCCTCTGCAGGGGGATATAAAAGCCTTCAACCCTGATAAAAGATATAAAACTGACATGTTTTGACCTAAAAAAAAACAAGATGCCGAAGGAGACATTAAAAAAAATTGTAATTTGGAAAATTCTACATCTTTGGTTCTGCAAGTCGGGGGGGAAAAAAAAAAAAAAAAAAAAAAAAAGCAAAATAAATTAGGAAAGGGGGGTGGAAAAATTAGGGACGGGGAGGGGGGGGGGTCAACAGCTAAATAAAAACAGTACATGGGTGCATCCTTCCTGAAACAGCGCCACCACAGTACACATCTGGTATTGCAACCCTAGAGAGAAAAGATGCAATACCGAAGCAGGGACAGATGTGGTGCACTTTGTGAAAGGTTTTTCAAACCCTGGACATCCCCTTTAAGGCTAAATCTAATCACATACAATAAAGGTCTTTAAAAAGGTGAAGGGGGAGGGGAATTTAAAAAACAAAAACAGAGGCCACAGAATCAGGACTTCCCCCTGGTACATGGTGGACGAGTAACAACGCAGCCAATAATGGCCGAGAGATCTTATATTACTACAGTCCCAGCAAGTCACAGGTCAGTCCATGCTCAGCGCAGGGACCTATGGGGCGAGGGGGTAATCAATAGGAATGTGCCAAAACAAAACAGGGGCAATGATTGCATATTAAACATTCAGCGATGCCGAAAAAATCCGCATGATCCACCTAAAATATATTACTGCAAAATGCCAAGGGGGAGGGGCTGTCACCTACGACCAGTGCACAGAGCGCCGCTTATCCGCTCGCTCTAAAGGACATTCCCATCCGTCATGGTTGAGGGAATTAAAATCTTTTAAAAAAAAAAAAAAAATCACCAGGAGCAGCCGCTGAGGACAGACAACTACACAGACATTACAGAGTTGGCCCTGAGTCGCTTGATGCCTCTGCTTCTGGAGAGCCATAGCGTCATCTCTGAGCAGCAGCAAAAGCCATCGGGTACAGTTTCAATTGCGCAAAAAAAGGGGGGAGGGGGATTACAAAAAAAATTGTTTAAGTTTGGATATTTTGACTCTAAAAACAGCAAAAAAAAAAAAATAATAATCAAGAAAAAAAATCCTGTGTCTGGCTTTTGTCCTGGTCAGATATTATCCCTTACACTGTGGCATTGGTGGGGCCCAGCAAACACTGCATATAATAAGACCCATCCGGAAGTGAAAGGGTTAAGAGAAGGATTCTGGGAGATTTTCGCTAGTGTCTTGAACGTCCACCTTCAAATGCATGATGCTCTTCATGGGCTGCAAGAGAAGGACAAGAGGGGGGGGGGGGGTGAAAAAGGTTGTTTGTACATCCTGTATTATACTCCAGAGCTGCACTCACTATTCTGCTGCTGGTGCAGTCCACTGTGTTATACATGACATTACTTATCCTGTACTGATCCGATTACATCTGCTATTATTCTCCAGAGAGCACTCACTATTGCTGATGGTGCAGTCACTGTGTACATAATGACATATTTATCCTGTACTGATCCTGAGTTACATTCCTGTATTATACCCAGAGCTGCACTCACTATTCTGCTGCTGGTGCAGTCACTGTGTACATACATGACATTACTTATCCTGTACTGATCCTGAGTTACATCCTGTATTATACTCCAGAGCTGCACTTACTATTCTGCTGCTGGTGCAGTCACTGTGTACATACATGACATTACTTATCCTGTACTGATCCTGAGTTACATCCTGTATTATACCCCAGAGCTGCACTCACTATTCTTGCACTTACTTGGTCGCAGTCACTGTGTACATACATGACATTACTTATCCTGTACTGATCCTGAGTTACATCCTGTATTATACCCCAGAGCTGCACTCACTATTCTGCTGCTGGTGCAGTCACTGTGTACATACATGACATTACTTATCCTGTACTGATCCTGAGTTACATCCTGTATTATTCTCCAGGATAAGTAATGTCATGTATGTACACACACATCTCTTATAGTCTACCATATCTAGTATGGAGACTCTGCTAAAGTTTCAAGCAGGAGTCATCACCACATAGAAAGCCTAAATATAACACATCATTACTTGTCTATTAAGAAGATAATTACACCTCATGAAGAGGTGTGTCGTGTTTGGCCAGTGAGCAATGACAATAGTTATCTACCAGGGGGTGTAACAAACATTACCAGACTGTGAACACATTAACCTACAAAGATGACCCTTCTATTATGGGACATACCATCACAGCACGCCACAAAGCAATGCCATTCTCAGTAGAATAGTGCGAGCAGATCCATCAGGGAAATATGTGCACACCTCAGCCTCCAAAATACCTCACCCTGTACCAAGGCATCACTATAATGATGGTGTATAATGCATGAGAGTCATCCGGTGGCTGGAGACTCGCTGCTATGTGGTCTCCCATACACTGCACAGGATAATCTGCTGAGATGTGTGGACTTGGGGCAAGACAGAAACCTGGCTCCATGTAGTGTATTATGAGCGCAGCGCTGATACTCACGTTTATAAAATACAGCTTTAAAAGACGTGTTTGGCAGAAGTTCATAGATCTTTTCTAGGACAGTCGCTTCACCCACAACCGAGGCGTTGCCGTTCCAGACCTGGACAACATCTTCGCGGTCACGTACACTCACACTGACACCAATCACTTCATCATCTGAGAAGACGGGAAGAGAGAAAAGTTATAAAACCAGAGCGTCCAGAGGATGAGCTGCAATACAAATAGCTACGGACACGCAGGGGGGGGGGGGGGGGGGATACCTGCAGAGCAGCGATCTGTAAACTGTTCACCAATAGTAGCTAGCAATAATTCTTTCCATACGAGGGCCTAGAGGGGAGATAAGAAAAACAATATATTGTCACCACTAGACATGTGCATGTCTGCATTAAGGATTGTACACTGTGTCCCATCTGCAGGTGGCATGTTATAGAGCAGATTGTACATCATGTCCTAACATGCTACCTGTAAATAGGACATAATGTCCTATCATGTTCCATCTACAGGCAGCATGTTAGGACATTATGTACAATCTACTCAGCTCCTCCTGCTCCATAACATGCCACCTGCAGATTGCTCAGCTCCTCCTGCTCTATCTGCAGGCGGCATGTTATTAGCAGGAGGAGGTGAGCAGATAGGACACTATGTACAATCTGCATGCAGCATGTTATAAAGCAAGAGTAGCTGAACAGTCAGCCTCATATAAACCCCCTTTCATCTATTCTGCTAAAGAAGCTTTCCACCATCAGTGCAGGTCTGTACCGTGCTCTCTTTCGGGACCTTCATCTTCCATACTCCTCCTTTAGCGTTACTTTCTTCTTCCCTAAAAAGACAAGATGAAAGAAAATTACTAAATATTATCAAAGCTTTTTCAGTCAACGCCCCTCCCCCCTCCCCTTTAAGAAGCACCGCTAGTAGCTCAGTCGGTACTTACCATAGTGGTTTTCGCTCGCCCCTCATTAAGTGGTAGCTACATCTTAGAGGTAGGTTCGTCACTGGGGGGATATTGTTATAGACACTCCAGAAACTCTGCAAGATACAAAACACAAGGTCACATGCGCCCAACAACGCTCAGTGGTGAAATAGAAGAGTTTCCCCAAAACTTTAACAACTATTAACCCCTTATGAAAACTTGACCACCCATCTAGGAGACTTCTCAAATCAGGCTACAACCTAAAGGGGCTTTGGATATATCTGGTGCCCACATAAGCCGAGTACAGTAGACCAGACATGTCATTACATACACCCCCACCCTCCACCACCACCTCGTGATTAGACTTGGGGAACAACTTACCTGTATTGTTTGCACCGTGTAGATTTTCTTCAGGTTGGATTCGCATTCTGCAGCCGTTGTGCCAGGGAGAGACCTGCAAGAAGAACACATAACGTTACACATGCTGCAGCAAGACCCCCGCAGGATACAGAGCCCAATCAGGGGGTTCACACATTTTAAGAAGTGAATTAACCTTTGACATGTCTGACCAGAGAAAAAGGGGTCAATGTGTTCCTTGCAGGGGTTATTGGGCGCAAACGATTTAACAATGTATCAGCGTTACAAATCACTCAGACCCCATTTTCTCCATCCCCTATGACAGTGGTGGCGAACCTATGGCACGGGTGCCAGAGGTGGAATTCAGAGCCCCTTCTGTGGGCACCCAGGCTATCACTCCAGTATCCCATGTACTTGCTATGCTCAGTGCTAATTTTGGCTGCCAGGTCTACACGAGAAACGAGAAGGTGTGGACAGAGATGGATTGTGATTGGAGCTCCTGCTCTGGGTCCCCTGATTCGTCCTCTTCAGGGGACCCTGAAAGGAAGCTATAATCCAAATTTCTCCATCTTCTTTCTATTGTATTGGTGTCCTCAGGACACCTATACGATTGAAACTTGTGATACAGCTGAGAGCAATAAGTTACTGCTTACATTGTCATGTTGGCACTTTGCGACATAAAAGTAGGTTTTGGTTGTAGATTGGGCACTCTGTCTCCAAAAGGTTCGCCATCACTGGCCTATGAGAATAATCGCTGGGTGTCTAGATGGATGGACCCCCCCCAGGAATTAAGCATCTACAGTAGCTCGACACTGGGACAGAAGACAACTGAGGACGGCACTGCGATCAATCATAAAGCGATTACTTTCCCTTTAAATGAGATGATCCGCATCATACAAGGAAGTTGGATCATCCACAAACCTCCTGTAATTACGCTAGAGAAGACGTCAGCATCCTGCAGCACGGCGAGACTACAACTCTCAACATGCAGACACGTTCAGCTGTACACAGAGCCTTTAAAATTTAGTGTAGGCCATGCTGGGAGTTGTAGTGCCGACTGTAGCTGACCCAGTACCACCTTGAAGCCAATGAGCGTGACAATGGATCATGTAAACAGGACTTGGTGTTTACATGCAGACATTTCGCAAGTCGCAGTAAGAAGAAGTCGTGCCGGGTTATGAACCAGAAAGCTAA
Organism: Engystomops pustulosus; assembly: GCA_019512145.1. Taxonomy (NCBI): domain Eukaryota; kingdom Metazoa; phylum Chordata; class Amphibia; order Anura; family Leptodactylidae; genus Engystomops; species Engystomops pustulosus. The sequence continues at coordinate 90,151,937 of CM033649.1, forward strand.
AAATAGCCGTCATGCAAGTTTTCCATAAAAATAGAAAGAGATCCGGTCTGTGAGCTAAGAGACGAGTCATGATGGCTGCGGCCTGCTGCCGGGTTATTAGCTATCGCAGGATAGTGAGAGTCTGGACACTGGGTCAGAACCAAAGAAGACCCTTGAGGCATAAGAGTCATGTAAGATATAAAGAGGAAATGGTACAACTTGTAGAAAGGAAACCTTCAGGGGGAACAGGAACTGAGGGAGAGCCTGAGCAGATATCTGGTTAAATACAGCAATGACTCAGAGCTGAGGCGACTGCAGAGAGCACAGCAGTGTGAGGACACACCTGAAGTGCACTTAGAGAAGCTACAATCCTTGAATACAAATGCATACTTCACAGTCCTGCTTCTACTAACATACAAAACAATAGCCACCATGATTATATGTCTATCCAAGGACAATACAGAAAATTGGCAGCAGGGAGTAAAGAGCACAGCAGTGTGAGGACACACCCTCGGTGCATTTGGAGCAGATACAATCCATATATCATAGTCTTGCTGCTTCTAATACCACATTAGTATGATTACACATCTGTCCAGGACCAATGCTATGATTACACATCTCCCCAGGACCATTACTGAACACGTGCTGCATAGAGCACAGCAGGGTGTGCAAATCCACAGCTCACAGTCCTGCTGCTCCCAACATACACATAGCTATGATTAGTAGGAGGACGACTTAAAATAGGATTTATATCCTAGGGGTCATGTGAGGACATGACCTCACACTGCTGCGCTCTCAGCTTTATGAACTGATCTCGACCACTGCCCCTCCCTTCTTCAGGTGACTACTGCAGCAGAAAAACTATCAACCTGCTACATAACTTATTCAGGAGATCACCTTGCACTGGCTGCAGCACTACAGGGTCACACCTGCTGACAGGTTCCTTCAATTATGTAAAGAGTAGTCAGTGGTGGCAAAATGAAGACTACCCGATGGTCACAGCATTGGGTGAGAACACGGGGTTTTGATGGGACCCGGTAAATGTCGACTATGGATGTTGTACTGTCACAAGAAACATTTCATGTCGTTGCTCCATGAAGGACATGAAAGTACAATATAGAGCAAAGAGTCCAGCGCAGAGGAGGCCGCCAGGAATGTGTCGCTCCAAAACAAGGTCATCGAGTAAAGAAACAAGGTCACCGCCTGGACAGGGCCCTAACCTCCCGTCACCATAGTAATTTCCTCCAAAATGGACTTGGTACAATATAATTATATTTGTGACTGCGCCCTTTGTCACAGATGCACCACAGGGTCATAGCCAATTGATCGCAAGTATAAATCGGTGCAGTTCCATCCTCCTGATGTCTTCCGTGCAGGGGAGACCTCATAGCAGCCGGTCTCCTTCCACCAGCATTGAGCCAAATGAGAACTAGAGGGGAAAACTGCTCCACACAAGCCATAAAGTACAGGTATAGTGTGAGCCCTCATGTACCCAGCGCCAGAGATCGCATTCACTCCTCTACAACCCTCTATGATGCCTGTAAAGACAGTTTTACTCCCATATGGATAAATCCGTGAGACTTTCCTCCCCTCTTCCTCTGTCTAAGCCTTGGTGCGATGAGACGCTCTGCAGAGGCCAGGACCATCTATCCTGCTGATAACCGCAGCGAAGCAGACGGTGCCCTGGATTCTCGGCTGGTTGACTGATCCCTATACTCCCTCCTCGCCATGTACATGACCTATGCTGCGCCCGCAGGACAGACAGTGATAACAGGTCATCAGAATCTGCTTCTCCATGATTTAATGTGGTAGCAGCCATTTATTTTTATTTATTATATCATTGTGTCCTCCTGCTCCTTAGAAGGGGTTAATAGACATGCAGAAAAGAGGTGATGAGCATCCTCCCCCTACAGAGATCATGGTCATCAGTGATCACTTATATGTGAACTATACAAGAACAGCAGGGTGTGTATATGTATATAGTTAAAAAAATAAAATTAAAACCTCAAGTATAGAAAGAAAAAAAAGGATTAAAGTAAATATTAAGGTCCTCTCAACCCAAAAAGGAAAAAAAACTATTAAAAAAAAAAAAACCCATGCAAGTTTATAGAACACAGCAAGGGGTTCAGCCGTAGTCTGGAGAGGTTAAATGCACGAAGCAAGCTTTACTAGAATTGCCCAATTTGGCTATTCAAACACAGAAAAAACACATTATATATTTACATCTCATACGTCTATGGATGCATTACGTAAAATGTCATACTCCTCCTTGGCTAAAAATGCTCCTCAAAATTGGTAAGAGGGGTATTATTACCCTACTGGAAAAGTGTTAGTGGGACCTCTGCACAGCACTGTACATCCTGGGGGGTCATTTATGGTAAATGCACCAATCCTAGGGCTGGGAAGTCCAGCAGGGGGAATGTACAGGCAGTCCGAGTTATGTACAAAAATACATTCTATAGGTTCGTTCTTAAGTTGAATTAGTATGCAAGTTGGCACATGTATATTTAGTATGTGACTGATACAACAGGCCTCTCACACTAGTAATAGTCCTGTGTATGGACCGTAATAGGAGCAGAAACCCACCCGTAAGGTCCCTATTCAATGCAGAGATAATATAGATATACAAATTATCCGGCAAGTGCACCAGGGTGCAGGGCTTACACGCCAGACACCCAGGACACAGACAGAATACAGCGAGTACAGACAGCACTTCTGGTAGTCTGTAAATAGAAGGTACACTGGGCTCCGCCTCTCTTGCACTTGCAAACAGATTTGCAAGTCGTTATAATAGCGGATTATGTCTGCTGCTACATGGGGAGTTCTTAGTCCAAAATGGTGAATTAGTACTCACCGGTAATTCGGTTTCCATCTAGTCCTCCATGACGGCCCACTTGGAGGAGGTCAAGGGGCATCCTCCAAGTGGGCCGTCATGGAGGACGTTTTGGAAACACTACCCGACTCCTTTATCAACTGTTTACTCTGTAAGGATTGAGCTCAGGGGCATCTTACCCTTAAACAGGTCGGCCACTCTTATATATAAGTTGTCCATGTGCCTTTGCTGCCTTGTAAATAATCTCAGACAGTTCATCAGGCGATTCAGCAGTCCTGCTACTTACTTTAGTGCTGTGTTCACACTGATTCTTTGTTTACATATCTGAGCTGTGCTGAATAGGAGGAGCTGCAGCAGGAGAGTTATGACTCATCCTACTCCCTTCCTTCCTGGCTGTCTGAGACGGACTAAGAACGGCCGAGAGCAATGAGAGGAAGCTGTATATATGCAGAGGGCAGCATGGTGAGAACAGGGAAAGGCCGAGGCTCTCAGAGGTATAGGTCCATATACATGTCTAATGGAAGAGATGTATTGAGAAGTTGCCAACACATTCCAGACCATCAATCACTCAGAATGCCGGTTCTGAATATTTGGGGGACTTACCCCTTTATATCATATAACAGGGGAGTAGAATATGGGCAGCTTCTCACGGTGCCGTAGTGCATGGTGTCTGCGGTTTCTGTGCTGAAGGGGAACCCGAGCCATGGGGGCTGCTGGGTCTTGGTCCCTGCTTGTGCTGTGTTGCCGCTCCTAATATTGTAGGGACCCCCCTAAACCAATGTTCCTGTGAAGTGGAAAATGTAACCAAGAACCTCGAGTTGGATTTATTAAGTAGCAGCAGGCAGATCCTTAGGAGAGTCCACAACTGCTCCAGGGGAACAGGGAAAGGTTTCGGATTATATTAGCGGCCCCCAATATACTGACACTCCCGAGAATCAGGGGACACTTGCCACAGATCAAGATCACAAAAACAAATGTACCTTCATACGTGATCATTAGTGTTCCCTTACCATCAGACGTCCAGCGAGCAAAAAGTTAGAGGTTCTACAACCTGTTTAAGTTCTTCCCAATCCAAAAAGGCTGAGCTTCCCAACCCCCTACAATCACGAGAATAGGCCCCAGCGATCAGAAGAACAGGACTCCCGTCAGATCCAGCATGTTGTGCCACCCATTTCAAGACAATGGAAATGTTGGAAAATTGCAGAGCACAACGCTCAGATATCTCTGTTTCTCCCATTCACTGTCTATGGTAGAGCCAGAGATGACCAAGCGCTGCGCACTGCAATTTCCAATGGATAGGGGGATAACACTCAGTACAACCCCTATAAAAACACCATCAAGGACACTGCTAACGGAAGATGGAGGTGACTCCAAAGCTTAAAAAAAAAAACTTGACTACTTTCTACCAAAACCAGCACCGCATCTGAGTATGGCGAGTGCTGGTACTGCCACTCAGCTGAATAGAAGTGAATGGGGCTGCAATACCAAGCACTCTCCATGGTCAGTTGTGGCGCTGTTTTTGGGAGATGGAAGCCAATGTTTTCCCAACCTCCAGACAACCCCTTTAACTACTACCTACATTATTTAGAGGAAATCTACCATCAATATCAGCAGGATAAACCAGGGACACTAACATGTATGTTTATGAGCCTGGATGGCTCCCCTAGCCCCTCTGATCTGGCTGTCTGCCCCCCTGCTGCTGCAGAACTTGTATTGTGAGATTACAGCAGGAAGTGGGAGAGTGAGGTCACAGAGGGGCTAGGGGAGCCCTCCAAGCTCATCTGCATAATTTTTAAAGTTGATATTAGAAGGAAAGAGGCTGTGGATAACACATAGAAGCAGATCCCCACAGTCACGGTGCCTGGATCTATGAGTAAGTGTCCCTGGATCTATGAGTAATGTCCCTGGATCTATGAGTAAGTGTCCCTGGATCTATGAGTAAGTGTCCCTGGATCTATGAGTAAGTGTTCCTGGTGGAATTTTATGGTAAAATTGCTTTTTCGTTAGACCCCCAATATAATTCTGCATAAAGAAATCACCGACGACCTCCCGACCCCCGACATCTGGGGGGAGCAATACATTTCCTACAATATGAGGGGGCGATCATTTACATGGATAATGGGGAGCCCCCCCGGGGTCATGCATAGAGGGGAGCGGCCGCCATACACAGAGCTGAGGGGTCCCGGGGGGGACACGGAGGCGCCCCGCACCCTCCCGCCGCCGTTACCTGTCCAGCCAGAAGGTCCAGGGCGAGTTGAGCGGGATGCCCTCACTGTCCGCCTCCTGCGGCAGCTCCAGCTCGCTCAGCTCGGTCCGGTGATGGTTGAGGTGCAGCTGCTCGTCGTTGTCCGCCTTGAGCTGCCGCCGGTCCGGACCTGCGGGGAGCGCCATCTTCCTGTGGACGCGCCGCTGAAGCTCCGCCCCCGCCAGCATCGTCACTCACCGCGCATGCGCCGCCGCTGACTCACTGTCTCCTCCTCTGTCTCTCTCACACACAGTCACTGCACCTGACGGCCCCGCCGGCTATAGCAACCCCCGAGCGCGTGACGTCAGCCGCCGCGCCCTGATTGGTAGAACGCTGAGCCCCCCTCGCGCGCCGATTGGACGCGGGCCCCTTGACGTCATGTGCCGCTGATTGGCTCAAACTAAATCATCTAATCCAAGGTTTTAGATTTTTGCCTGAGATAAAGATGGCGCCAGGGGAATCATCCATAATGATAAATCACAGGGGGATCCGGCGTTATGTCACCTGTGCTACAAGTAGCTACCAAAATAATCACCACATCCCATAGAAATACAGGGAATTCTGTAAATAAGATAGATAAATATTATATGTGTGATTCATCCCAAATGGTAGAGTCCATACATTGCAACAAATGAGCAATTTGAAAGCCCCGCCCACCTGCACTGACCAATCACAGCGCAATATTCCCAACGTAACGCATGACCATTGGCTATTGTAGGTCATGTGTAGTTACCGCAACGTGTGGACTGTACCTTAAAATTAATTTTGGGGTGTCTGATCACAGGAATGTGGTTCCTGTTCAGTTCAGTGACCTAATTTTTTAAATGTTACACTTGCAGAAATGTTTGTGGAAACCCCCTTTAAGGGAACGACCACACAGGACGTCCCTGCGGTGGGTTATCTTTTACATCTAGTGTAACAAAAAACAGCAGCGCAGTGATATATGCCCTCTGCAGATCACCCAAACACCTGATCGCGTACCCATCAAGACCCTGGGACTGACGCGCTTCATCCTGCGGGAATGTGACCAATTCTACAATATTCGGGGAAGGGGTCCAGAGCCTGGGACGTGATGTGTGGGGGGAGTGTGTGTACAGGGACCTTCTTATGTACCATTTCCACTATGACGCGCAATAAGGCAACTGTGATGAACCCTAAAGGTCGGCGCTTCCGAAATAGTTTCACACAATTTATTCACACATTTATTATCGCCTCTTTGGTGTTGAAAAAGGAACAAACCACTGGTGTGCGACTTCATATAGCCACAAAGGGAGGATTTGTCACAGCTTGTAAGGCTTAAAATTGGCGTACAAGCCATGATCTAGTCCCGATTCCCCGCTATTCTGCCCCCTTTGGCACTTGGGTGGGGAGGGGGTGGTGTCGGGCCATAAAGTGTGGACCAAGCCTGCGCACTAGCTACAGCCTGCGCCAACTTAGTCTATGTCAGCTTCACCCTGCACCTAGTTAATTGAGCCCATGCTGCCAAATATCTATCAGAAGGCAGGAGTCTATTGATGGATCCGGTGGGGGTCAGGGGTTAAGGTTTGGATTATATATTAGTACATGTTGTGTCGGCCTATGATACATCCCCCCAAGAGTTATAACTTTCTCGCCAGAGATAGCACTAAAAGTGAGTGACTCCTATTCCCCTCCTAGAATGAATTGAAGCGAGGAGGGAACGTGCACAGAATTTATGACACATATTAGAAGCTGTGCTGGGATAAGGCAGCATCAAGACCCAATGCCCCCCAAAATTATTAAAATACAACCAAAAGCCCTGCATCAGACTAAGATAAATGTCCCCCAATATACTTACTGAGGGGATTGCTGTGAGGATTGGGGTTAGATTTGGGGAGGCTGAGATTGTCTCCTTCCTCTTCTGTTGGGTGATAATTGCTTGTGGGGACGTGTCCGTGTATCACAATGAGGATGTTTATTAAGTTACATCATATTATGACAATATTGACACTTTTGTTATAGTTTCCTGTGTCCCGGACAATTGTTCTTGTTATTTAGATTTTGGGCTCATACAGCAACGTTTAATTCAGTACTGCAAAAAACAGCTATCATTTTTAGAAGCCGGACCTACATCTACCAGCGAACCTTTCCGGAAAATCTTATAGTCCATAATCAATAAAAAAAAAGTATTATAGGTAAAATATATTTTTGATCTCACATTATTAACTATGTCATAGATTATAAGCTCTTGCGAGTAGGGCCTTTATTCCTATTGTTGCATCTGAGTAGTCTATTGCTCTGTAACATATTATAATGTTTATTTGTATTATTTGTAACCCATTATTTGTACAGCTCTCTGGTATATGATGGGGATATATAAATAAAGATGTTTTAATTATTATTATTATTATCTATTTTATCCATATCTTTTTTCTGGGGAAGATAAAATGATGAGATGTGTGGTGAATAAACAGATCACTGCTCTTTTGACCAGTTTTTGGATTTATCTATTTTTCTATACATATTTCTTATTACTATCTTTCATCCAGTGGTGTAAATTGAAGCCGAAGGCCCCAGTGCAAAGTCTGCACCAGGCCTCAGACTATAATGTATGGATTATAGCACTAGTCTTCTCATATGGGAAAGTGACATTTTATGGGCCCCCTAATCATCTTGGGCCCAGTTGCAACCACAACCTTTGCACTCCCTCAAATTATGCCCCGGCTATCATCTATCTAAATCATATTTATCTCTCTGTTTACATAGGGAGAGATTTATGTACCATATTTTTTGGACTATAAGGCTCACAAAAAATCCTCTGATTTTCTCAAAAATCAAAGGTGCGCCTTATAGTCCAGTGCGCCTTATATATGAACCCCACTTACAGACGACAGCTGCCTTGAACTGTGCACAGGTCTGCCACCTGCTGGTCATTCATCCTTTTAATCAGGTGCGCCTTATAATCCGGTGCGGCTTATATATGAACCTGGACGTTTTAGCAGGCATTTATTGATGGTGCGCCTCATAATCCGGTGCGCCTTATAGTCCGAAAAATACTGTATGTGCTAGGCTCCGGCCTCCTGATAAATCAGCTGCATAGCGGCAGGACCTGGCATAGAATTCCGCTATAGCCTACACTTGAACAGGCGTACGCTATGGGTAGTACGCAGACACAGGGAAGGAATGCCATTGCTGACCCACTGATCTGCCGGGCGCACACCCCTTCACACCGTCTTTGCTAGGAGGTGGAGTAAAAGGGGAAATACGCTCAATTCCTGTCCATATACCAGGAATTGGGCCTATTTCATGGTTTGTATGTCAAATTTCTGGCATACAAGCCCTGATAAATCTGACCCATAGTTACAAACTTACTATTTGTTTTGTTTTCTATTTATTATATATTTCCTAATTATCTCTTTTCTTTCTAATATCTATCTTTCTTCTTTTTATATATTTCCTATCTGTTTATCTAGCTATCTTCTCTTTATATATCTCCTATCTTTATCTATCTATTTAGTTCTCTATCTAGTATCTATGTATTCCATATCTCTCTCTCTCTCTCTCTCTCTATCTCTCTATCTATCATCTATCTATCTATCTATCTATCTATCTATCTATCTATCTATCATCTTCTCATTATATACATGTATCTCGTACTTATCTATCTATTTAGCTATGTATCTATTATTTATGTATCTCATACCTATCTTATCTCTATATAATATCTATCAAATATTTTCATGGATCTTCTCTATGTAACTGCTACACAGATGATATTGTAGAGGAGAGGACATAGAGAGCAGTGTACCTGCTGGCCCCCATGGATTGCCCTGAGCAGAGGATCCAGTGTTAGTGCAGGCAGTGTCCCTGCAGTCAGACGTGGGCACTGTATCTCCAGCACCCCCTGTGCCTTCACCTTGCAGATCTCTTGTAGCAGAGGCTGAGCTGATGCTTCTCCTGATCTGCACAGCACTGGCAGGCAGCAGCTGTCTCCATGGCTGGTCAGGAGCTGCAGAAAAGCAACGCATCGCTTCTCCCCACTGACATCAGCCCTGGCTCGGTGGCTAAGCTGGCATCGCTGGGCATCATCGCCTGTGTCAGTCTGCTGGGCAATCTGCTGTTTGCATTCCTCACCCTGAGAGACAAGAGCCTGCACAGAACTCCCTATTACCTGCTGCTGGATCTGTGCATTGGAGACTTCATCCGCTCCTTGCTTTGTTTCCCTCTGGTGCTGAAATCCATCAGCAGCGGATCCCAATGGACCTACAGCAAGAGGAGCTGCAGGATCATGGCCTTTGGAGCGGTTCTGCTGTGCTTCCATGCTGCCTTTATGCTGCTGTCCATCAGCCTGACCAGGTACATGGCCATAGCTCACCACCGGTTCTACTGCAAGAGGATGACAGGCTGGGCTTGCATCCTGGTTATTGCCATGGCCTGGATCCTGTCCATGGCTATGGCCCTGCCACCTGTCTTTGAGGTGGGCACCTACAAGTTTATTAAGGAAGAAGATCAATGCACTTTTGAGCATCGTTATGTCAAGGCCAATGACAGCCTGGGCTTCCTTCTCATGCTGGCCTTTATTGTGGGGGGCACACATTTCATCTACATGAAGCTGCTCTTCTTCATCTATGATCACAGGAAGATGAAGCCTGCTCAGTTAACTCCAGCCATCAGTCAGAACTGGAGCTTTCATGGACCTGGAGCTGCTGGGCAAGCAGCTGCCAACTGGATTGCAGGGTTTGGAAGAGGTCCAACACCACCCACCTTGGTGGGCATGAGGCAGACCACTCAAACCCAGATCAGGAGGCTGCTGGTGCTGGAGGAATTCAAGCTGGAGAAGAGGCTCAGCAAGATGTTCTATGTCATAACCTTCCTCTTCCTCCTCTTCTGGGCTCCTTACCTGGTGGCATGCTACCTGAGGGTCTTTATGAAGGTTGCAGCTCTCCCTCAGGGGTATCTGACTGTGGCTGTGTGGTTGACATTTGCTCAGGCTGGAGTTAACCCTATTGTCTGCTTCATGCTGAACAAAGAGATCAGATTGTGTCTGAGATCTTATATACCTTGCAGGAACACCCAGACACAAAGGGAGCCATACATTGATACATAATATCTCTGCACTTCTGGAGGATGTGAGGTCTGACCAGTATCAGTAGGGCAATTATATTTCATTATGCCAGGGATGATATAGGGTGTATGATGCCACCTACTACCCCAGCATGTTCCATTTATGATTCATAGGATGGCATGATGTTGTGTTGCCTGGGTACAGGGTTGGGGGCTGGTAGCATAGTCATCTATTCAGACAATGTGTCTGTAGCAGGTGAATAAGATGTCAATCACTTCTCTCCTGGAGTGATTCTCATGATGATGATGATAATGAGGGTTGCATTCAGACTACAGGGTATCAGGATGAGCCTGGATACATTCTAGGTAACCATAGAAACATGAAACATTTACTGCATTCATCATTGTATGTTAATAGCATTGACATCCTGTTGGGGGGTAAGGTGATGGGTGAGGGGATAGTTGTGGTTCTTTTATGGACCCGGACATAAACAAATCCCATTGTTCTATTGTTCTGTGTAGACGTCAGGTTTTGGCTGAGCTGGTTTTGTGTAACAAAATAAATACTGTTCATAAATACAGAAATTTATTTCTTGATACAATGATACAATTGTAACAATCTGATTGCTGGATCTGCATACAATTGTTTCTATCTTAAAACATAGGAGAACTGGGACAAATCTATTTATCTCTGTTTCTGTCTGCCCATTGTCTGCTCACTCTCTCAGTCTATCTTATGTATTTATTTCCGAATGTCTCTCTTTCTGTTTCTATCAATCCATAAAAACCATGCCTTTCTTTCTTTCTTTCTTTCTTTCTTTCTTTCTTTCTTTCTTTCTTTCTTTCTTTCATCTATTATCCATCTGCCTACAGTATCTATCTATCTCCTATCTATCTATCTATCTATCTATCTATCTATCTATCATCTCATATCTATATATCTATTTATCTATCTACACTATCTATTCATCTTTCTTACTTTGTTTCTTTCCTTCTTTCTTTTTTTGTCTTTCATTCACATCTATCTATCTATCTATCTATCTATCTATCTATCTATCTATCTATCCATCTCATATCTATCTATCTATCTATCTATCTCATATCTATCTATCTCCTATCTATCTATCTATCTATCTATCTATCTATCTATCTATCTATCTCATATCTATCTATCTATGTATCTATCTCATATCTATCTCATATCTATCTATCTATCTATCTATCTATCTCCTATCTATCTATCTATCTATCTATCTATCTATCTATCTATCTCATATCTATCTATCTATCTATCTCATATCTATCTATTTATGTGCCCCATTAATCTATTCTATGTAATATATGTATAGTGGTTCTACTGTGTTCGCTTTTATTAGCTTTTTATTCCTTTTCTACTGCATGGAAAGTGGAAACCATCAGCAAGCTGCTGGTTATGGATCTTGCTGATGGTTCTGCAACTCCTCATCACTGAGATAGATAAATGAGGTGCATACCTGGAGTAAACCTGCAGATTAATAGAATGTAGGCTGTACAGTGTATTTCCTAATGAGCCTATTCAGATATAGGCCATATAATACTGAATAGGTAGTTGTACCTGTTTTACAAATTTATTTTAAATTCAAAAAACTATTTATTAAACAATATCCCTACTTACTATGTACCTATAGGTACCCTGTGCCCTGCCTTTTGGCCCCTGAATCACTACATCCTTCTGGAGTAGCTAGAAATTGTAATCTAATAGACTACAAAAAGCATTTTTTGTGCTTAGTTAGTTTGTGCTATACATTTAAAGGGCCAGCACTTTCTTAAAGGGCATCTCCATTTTCATTAATTGGTTAATCCTGCCCTTCAGAAAGACCTTTTGTGGAAATGTGAATATTATTCATTCATCCTTTTTCTTACCGTATTCGGGTGCTTGTTGCTTTCTGCTGTAAATATCTAGAGCATAGACGTGATTAGTGACTGCATTTATTTGCTATATTAATCTGCATGATTTTAGATCAACCTTCTGTTATATCAGGGGCGTATAAAGCTGTCGCCCCTCTCCCATTCTTTACACTGCAGCTCTGCCTTCTCAGATTGATGAACCCACCACAAACACATCAGAAACCCCCAAATAAGAGGGAGCATAAAGGGTCATTAAAATGTGGCATATGTGTTTCTGGATATACACAGTTATGCAGGTGTATGATATATCAAGTTAACCCTTTCCGTTTAATAAATTGGGAAATTCTTGTGTAGTAACCTGACATATTAAGCAGAGTAGAGGTGCAGTATGTTAGGATTTGTGGTGCTGCTATATGTTGCCTGACAGTAAAAAATATGTTTGAGCATAAAGAAGTCAAGAATATAATCTACATACACTGGTATGTAGTGTATAAACTTCTTATAGTAGGGCTATAATAACTCAGAGTTTGTAAATTACTTATCCCAAATATAATAGTTGTTACAGCCTATAGGAACCCATCAGAAGAGATGATTATTTGTCATAGGTAACTTTTCCACTTTTGTGTGCACTATGTTCTAGTAAATGGGGGTAATGAGTAGGAAAGTCATAGTAAAATGAGAATTGTCCCATTTATCATTGATCGTGCCATAACTTTTGCTGCTTGCAGAAGGTTTATACGTGCCAGCATGCACAACGCTGACTTTATACAAAATTTTGTATGGTATGCTGTAAATGTGCAGTATACAAATTACTTTGTGCCATATCTATAGCAACAGAAGGGCTTAAAGTCACCTAGTGGCTGAATTTAGTACTGCAAACTTTTTTTTATTGTTTGGGAAGAGGTCCTAAAAAGTTCCTTTACAATTTAATGTAAGAAGTCAATGTTGAATTTACCCTGCAGGCATCCTTTGCCACTACATCCAGCTTCTTGGACACGTGTAACCCAATCCCACTAGTGGTATCTGGCAGTAGGATCATCCTCCCACAAGTATATTAACATTTTGTCACAGCTGCTTTTCAGATCCCCCATTAGGACGTGTCACAGCATGGACCTCCAATGGGGACCCCTCTCAATGAGTCAGAGCAGAACAAGTGCTGTTTTTACTCTGGCAGACCCTTCCTGTCCATGTTATACATTCTTGTCCACTTGTTAAAGGGGTATTATCATGAGCAATATTCCACAGGATCTCTAGAACGGAGGTCTCCTAAACCCCAGGTAGTGGATGGACCATATGGAGAGTTGGCCATGCATAGACTTAAAGGAAACCTACCACTACAGAATTACCTATTAAGGTAGATCCGGTGGTAGGTGTATCTAACAGTCCTTTTTAGGGATAATCCTTTACTCCCCTCTATCTTTGCTAAACTTTAATCAGGGTAATATGAAAATTTTCTTAAGAGGTTACTGGGTCGTGGAGTAGCTGGAGCTAAGGCTACACGGCGCAGCTACTCCACGCCCCAGTAGCCTTTTTGATCCTCCTATCAGACATCTTCAGCGCACTCATCCGCGAAGCCGGAGTTCTGCGGATGCGCAGTAGCTCTGGCTTTGGAGCAGAGATTGCGCAGCCGCTGGCCTGTGTTTTGCGCATGCGCAGAACCATGGATTCGCGGACGAGTGCACGCAACTCCTTGTAGCTGCCACGCTGAAGAGCGGAGATTGGCCGTTGATAGATTTGAGTGGAGAGTGACCAGACAAATGTGAAAAGACTTGAGTGGAGAGTGGAGGTGCATAGACTTGAGTGGAGAGTGGCTTGGGTATAGATTTGAATGCAGAGAGGCCGGACATAGACTTCAGCGGAGAGTGAACGGGCATAAACTTGAATGGAGAGTTGGCTGTGCAAACACTTGAGTGGAGAGTGGATGTGCATAGACTTGAGTGGAGAGTGAACGAGCATAAACTTGAATGGAGAGTGCATAGTGCATGGTGGACAACCGTCCTTAGGGTAGATGCAGGTAGGAGAGATGGAACAGGTCATGAAAATTGTTCATGAGAATACTCCTTTGAGGCTGGTATGTAATAATACATATCTCTGCTGCAAAATCCTTGGAAAAATGAAATTGGTGAATTGGGTCAAGGGACACAAAAATGTAGTGGCATTCTTATCAGTATAACGCGGGACAGGACAGGTCCTCCAGAATAAGAGACGCTCTTTGTAATCCCTCTCCGTTCTGACATGAGGTGTGGATCGTGTACAGAGGACCCCTTTTTTATTAACTCCAAATTGGGTTTACCTTCAATCTTTATAGAAATACATTACACTTGCCTACAGTGTTGGACTAGATACCACCCTTCATAATCCCCTAGGGGCCTCCAAATTCTTCTGCTCTATCAATGAGGTCCATTGTTATGTTAGATCCTGGGTCCACTGAAGGATCGTCTGATGGTCTGGTGGGCCAGTCCGACAATGCTTGCCTATATGATTGTCTTGATTGTAGAGGGAATATTTCTTAGTCATTTGGGATTTCTTTGCCGATTTGCCGTGTTCCTCCACTGAACCAGTTGGAGCTACCTGTACATACCTGTAAATACTGACGTTTCTCATTTCAGAGGAGATCTGTGTATTTTCTTCACTTCTATGCATTGTTATACCGACGTCACGCCTCATCCCCCTTTTTTACAATCTCTTTTTAAAGTGAACTCTTTTGTATAAGGACTTGGAAAATACCAAACGCCAATTTCTTTCCAAAACAATACAATTTTCAAGAAGGAGAAAATTTTTGCAAAGTTATAAGAAAAATTGTGTTACCTTTTACTTGTGATGTGCTCATTTCATATCTAATCGTTTTCAATAAACTTATTGACTAAAATCTGATGATTGTGATTGTAAGATTACAAGTGCACTGGGGGTGGAGCCTATTTTCCTCAATTTCTTTTACCTCTCTCCTCTGGAATAGTCATCCCTTTACCTATGATTATTATGCCAGCATCAAAGATGCCTGTAGGAAAAAATCAAGCTCACTGTGCTTGTAAGGCTAATTTGCATATTTTTAAAAGATGATTTTCTCTGTGCTGCTTCATTGTATTGTAACCACAAAGTTAGGTTTCTGTTCCTATTAAAGCCCCTAACACAGCAATATTATTGATTTTGGCAGCATTTTGGACCTGAAAGACTCCCTTTAACAGAATTCTCCAGAAATTTGAGAAAACCTTGTGGGTGGAAGCTCCTGCATTGCTCCAGTATCTCCATCGGGCTGGGAGAGCGGAAGGGTCATATAACCCACTTCGGCCAATCAGTTGCCTCCTCGGACCACAGGATGTCACTTTCTATTATGCCACAAGTCACATCCCATGGTCCATAATGTCCACTGATTAGCCAAAGAGGGACCTATGAGCCCAGGGCCGTCGCCAGCACTGAGCATACCTGGGCCCACATAAGGCTGTACAAAAGGAATCCATGGGGGTGAGGGGGGTTGTATCTATTGAATCCATAGGGGATGAGGGGGCTGTATATAAAATTACCATGAGGGGCTGTTTGGGCGGATAAACTAGGGAAGATTTTGGGGAACAGGAAACTGTTTAAGTTTCAGAATTTTTAATGCTGCCACATGAGTTCACTGCAAAGGGGCCCACTGAGGCTCTGTCACCCAAGGGCCTACTAAATCCTGGAGCAGATCCTGAGTGAGCCCCAGTACTTTTGACCGAGTCGGTGAGCCTTAGCAGGGTAAGAACACTTTACAGGGCATTTCTCAATTTTGGTACAGGGTCTGTGTTTTTTGGTGCCTGAATAATGCTATAATTTTCACTGGGATGTTAGATTGTGACACAAGGGGTTAATGAATTGGGGCTTCACCGAAAAGGTGAAGTTCTAAGTGTGCCCCAAAAACAGTGCTGGGAAATTAAAAGTGCAGGAAAAGTGGCAGGATTTCACAGCTATGCCCAAATTGTGCGCCCCAAAAGAGAAAAGACGTGACACTATACAGAACATGGCCGAATTTTTACAAAAAATGCCAGAAAACTGGTGGAAAGTCTATAATAAATGGCGCCCTTTGAGGCACATTTACTAAGGGTCCGCACAACGCATTTTCGACGGGTTTCCCGACTATTTCCGATTTGCGCCGCATTTAAGTGGGGTTTTTGGAGCCCTCGATGGGACTTTTGCGCCGACTTGCATGCAACACAAATCAGGGTGTGTGGCCGACGGACAACCCGACTGATTCGGACTGAGCGCTGGATTTACATTTCAAATTATGTTGCAAGACAATGCACTCACATACACCGGAAGAAGAAGGTGAACTCCGGCGGACCAGAGCCGGGAAGCGACACATGCAGGAAAACGGACACATGGCGGCAGATTTACTTACCCGGTCCATCCAGCGGCGCGTTCTCTGCGGTGGATTCGGGTCCGGCCAGGATTCACTAAGGTAGTTCCTCCGACGTCCACCAGGTGGCGCTGCTGCGCTGAAGTTCCCCGAGGCCCGCCGAAATGCACTCAAGTTCACCGGCCTATTCCTAGTGAAGGTAAGTGCAAGTCTCGCAACACTTTTTTTTTTTTAAATGCGACGGTTTTTCCGAATCCGTCGGGTTTTCGTTCGGCCACGCCCCCCCCGAATTCCGTCGTGTGCATGCCAGCGCCGATGCGCCACAATCCCGGGGCCATTCAGGGGAAATCGGCGCAAATCTGAAATATTCGGGTAACACGTCGGGAAAACGCGAATCGGGCCCTTAGTAAGTGACCCCCATTATCTTGAAGAATCGCGCCGGACTTCATCCTCGTCGGAGAACGCACCTCTAGGATCGCGACCGGATCAGGTAAGTAAATCTGCCCCTTTATGTCTTTTTGTCAACCTGGCTCCATAAGGAAAACCCCTTTAAGAATCATATGTAGGATGTGTTTCAGTCCAATGATATCATTATGAGTAGGGGATGGATGGTCCAGGCATTTGTAGAAATGTATTACAAGTCTACATTTTAAAATTGAAAATGAACAAATGTCTTATAGTTCTTGCACTTCTTATAGTTTATTATACTATTTGTACCTATTGCACCGTTTTTGTTTACAGCGCAGTACAGAGGAGGGTTCATTAATAAAAATAGAATAAACCATTTGGAGAGAGACGATGTTGTTATTCTGATACAGAATTATTACACCGCAATATAATGGGACAAAATACAGAGCAGGACATGGTGGATTCCTGTAGGTTTATACACAACTTACAATCTCTTCATAATTTATCATGAAATTAAATATCCATTCTATGTACATATAAATACTGTCTCACAATCATAGATAGAATACATGTTACATTGAAATCTGCTACGTTGTAACAATTCTACTACTGGTCAGGATCTAATGATGAAATGCAATACTAAAGCTTTCTCAAACCTATGTAGTCTGTAGGGCAGGATGGGCTTCAGGGGGCACACATACATGTCCTATGTCCGCAGGTATGACCATGTAATATGAGGCATTGTCCCTGGAGAGATCTGTAATCATACTTTTTTAGATATTTTTAGGAGCAGCAGGACTATAATATATTCCAGGATTGTAGCTTCCCTAAATGCACTGGAGGCGTGTCCTCACACTGCTGTGCTCTTAGCTCCCTGCATTGATCTTCTCCACAGCCCCTCCCCTATGTCATGACTAAGGTCAGTAGCAGGTTTATAGTTGCTTGCTACAGTTGTCACTTTAATTAGAGAGCAGAGGCTGTGGAGGAGATCAAATCAGAAATCTGAGAGCGCAACAGTGTGAGGACACACCTTCAACACAATCCTAGGATAAACCGTAAATCCATATTTCACAGTCCTGCTGCTACTAAAAACATACTCAGAGGTATGATTACACAACTCTCCACTGTCTGCATGGTTTATACTACTGATAGATTCCCTTTAAGGCTGGCTTTACATCTAACCTTTTGGGGGTTAGATGATAAAATCCAACATACCCAATCCTTTCTTATTTACCCTAAGATATTGACACAGTCAGGATTCCCTTATACATATGAGGTTGTCCGCATAATCTAATGTGTATGGACCCTATAATGTTGCTTTGGTCAGGTTGAGCTTGCCACAGAGAATGCTTGCCTTGTTGCCCATAGAAATCAATCAGGGGCCACTCTGATTGTCTGCTGTAAGCAATAAGGCCACATTTTCTCGCTGACATCTCTCATACATGGTGCCCAGTATTCCAATATAATATGTCTCTAGCTTTCAACTTAAAAAAAAAGCTTTGCAAAACAATTTTTGGTAGCTGAAAAATTCCTCCGTCACAATCACATTTGTTCATCTCTTGCCGGGATCTCTTAATAGTAGAAGTCGCTGCTCTTCAGGAACGGCAGACATTTGTAGGTGGTGTCGTCCAACTTAGTACAGGTCAAGTTTGGGAGACAAGGACAAGTGTGGTGCATTCTTTTGCCAAAATATGGAGTCTGTGGGAACAGAATAGGATGTAATGTGAATACAATAAAGTTCTAAAAATAGCAATACTCCCAACACGTCACCCAGGCATATGCATATAACATTCTTGTACACTATGGATATGGCTGCGAGGTCCGTTGCATCATATCTTGCCAAGTTTATTTGTCCAGTGCCTCCTAATCTTCCCTAAGTGACAGTGTCCTGGCAAGAAGGGGTGCACTGAACCCTGTGACCACATCAATGATACACCACAATGTCATGCCCATCATAGATCACAATACCATGCCCATCATAGATCATCATGCCACAATGCAATACCTATGATGTACAACAATGCCATGCCCACAATACACTACAATGCCATGCCCATTAAACACCACAATGTCATGTACATGATACACAACAATATTATGCCCATAGCGCATCACAATGCCATGCCCATCGGAGCTGCCATGCACATTGTGAACCAGTATACCAGACCCATGGCACAGCACAATACTTTTCCCATGGTCAATCACAATGCCATGCCCGTGATGCTCCACAATGCCATGCCCGTGATGCTCCACAATGCCATACCCGTGATGCTCCACAATGCCATACCCGTGATGTTCCACAATGCCATGCCTGGGATCTTTCACAATGCCATGCCCGGGATGTTCCACAATGCCATGCCCGTGATGCTCCACGATGCCATGCCTGTGATGCTCCACAATGCCATACCCGTGATGCTCCACAATGCCATGCCTGGGATGCTCCACAATGCCATACCCGTGATGCTCCACAATGCCATGCCCGTGATGCTCCACGATGCCATGCCTGTGATGCTCCACAATGCCATACCCGTGATGCTCCACAATGCCATGCCCGTGATGCTCCACAATGCCATGCCCGTGATGCTCCACAATGTCAAGCCCATGTTGGATCACAATGCCTTGCCCGTGCTGCAACACAATGCCATGCCCATGATGCACCACAATGCCATGCCAATATTGGATCACAATGCCATGCCTGTGATGCACCACAATGCCATGCCCGTGCTGCAACACAATGCCATGCCCGTGCTGCAACACAATGCCATGCCCATATTGGATCACAATGCCATGCCAGTGATGTACCATAATGTCATGCCCATATTGGATCACAATGCCATGCCAGTGATGCACCATAATGTCATGCACATAGTAAACCAAAACACCACACCCATGATGAGCCACAATGCCATTCCCATGTTACAACATAATGAAATGGCAAGTGAACACAACAACACTATGCCTATAATATAGCATAATGCCTAGTTATGATGTACTACAATGACATGCACACGGTACATCACCGGGCACTTCATCTACAAAGCCATATATTCGTTTATATATTGTATCACTCGGGAGTTGACAGAATTTCTTTAAAGGGGTATAAGTTAACCATGTTTTACTACTCCCTAAAATAGCGCCCCACCCATCTATAGGTTGTGTCTAGTACTGCAGATAGAATAACAACCCTCAGTCTGTAAATTGCACATATTTTTAGGAATACCCTTTAATGCTTCCTCCTATCTATCTCTGGCAGTGCTGCTATCTTTGGCCTGTGTTTAGATGAGGCTGAAGGAGAAATCTGAGGGAAATCTTACTAACGTGCAGCCATCATTGTAGATTTTGTCTGTCATCGATCAGCTATGTCACTGGCATCGCCCTGCCTTATAAAACACATGAGCCATATTTGCTGCCAGTTGACGTAAATATAAAAGGCAAGGACAGGAAAAACGATCTGGTGCAAAACCCTTGAATGTCGCCGCCCTAAATGATGATGGTTACTCTATACGTAGCCCATCATCCATAAATATCACAGAAATCTGTGCTCTGCCACATACATGTCAATGGTATTTGGGTAACTACCACTCCTAGCATGCTCTGATAAGCTGGTAGTTGTAGTTTCACAACAACTGAAGGGCCAATAAGTGTAAATCATAAGTGTGGGGTTTATTAAGAGATTAGGGTGGGATTAGGAGACCCCCCATTGTGTGATATGACGTACTAGTGGATTCGCATATCTTTCTACATATATTCTCAACAATATAACCTGTTGATAAGCATGGCTGTTGTTCATGCCCATAGAAACCAATCACAGTGCAGCTTTCATGTTGTATCTTGCTCTAGAGAAATGAAAGCTGTGTGCTGATTGGTTGCTCTGGACAACAAGGCCTCTGACATATTCCAGTGTAAACAATGCCTGAGCTATAGGTTCTCATGTTAAAAATAATGTATCACTGAGGCCAAAAGGAAATTATTGTGGTCTCCGTCAGGTCAAAAGGGGAACAAGGCCCCGCTATGAATACAGCGTCTGCCTAAAAGTTTGAAATGAATAGAGATACTTTCCAACCAGTGCTCTGTTCTTCCAAGCACTAGGGTATTTGTATGGAAAGGGAATTTATTAAAGGGTTTGTACAAGAGCAGACTTTTTTATGGGCCTCAGGTGGTACCTCAGTCGTTACCTCTGGTTAGGCACGGATCCTCACGCCAATGCTGGACTTGGTTAATATACAGAGGCTCAGGGGTGTCTTCACTTTAACAGTGCAGATGACCATATTGGAGGCCATGATCCTACCGCACAAATGGCAGCCAGATAACAGCCCCCATAGATGCCTAGGACACCTGGTCACAATGCTGTAAGCACGTTGTCTCCCACCCATGATAGAACCAGGCACTGGCGTTGCAAATTATAGAGCAGGTCCTATCTTTGGACCAATTTGCAGCACAACCACTCTGCTTAATATGAAGAGGGGAGAGGTGAGGAGCTCCCCCCCTTCCCTTCTCCACTTACCCATGTGCTTCACTCAAGTTTTGTCCACGTGAAGCACACGGTTGTGTCGTGGAGCCTAATACAGGTGCAATCTGTGATGGCATTGAGGGAAAGTGCCACGTTGGACCAAAGGCAAGGACTGCAGTAAGTATAACTTGTTTGTCATTTTTAACAAAAAAAAATTATCTGATCTTGGACAACCCATTTATTTCTTCTAGGTCAAAAGATCGTAATTTTTCCCAATGGAGCCTGCATGGTAGTACACAAAACCTTATACCGAGGAGCCATATTGCCTACATACAGACCCATAACCAATCCAAATCGGAACCTTAAGGACTCATGCACAACACCGAACCATAGCGGCTGTATGGAAAGACATAAATTCACTACAGCCCCCTACAGTGTCGGACTGGCCCACCGTAGGATCCTCTGGTACTGGCCCTGGCTCAACCCAATACTGAACCCCAGAGGTCCATCAGAAAACACCACAATTTGGAGGCTGCTAGGGAGTAGTGCATAGTGGGCCCCTTAAATTGATTTTCTCTGGTGGGCCTAAGGAAACCCAGTCCGACACTGGCCCCTTATACACTGTATGGTGATCTTTTTGGCGCCATATCTTATTTGACATCCAACTGTATAATTTGTGGAATGGGGACTATAGGACGATTCCATTGAGATATATATAGAGTGGTAATTCTCTTCTGTGCACATTTCAGTTAATACCTCATCCTTCAAGTGCTCATATCCACGGCAAATAAAGTCAATTTGTTGGGTGTTTCAATCCTCAATTATGTGGCATTAGCAGCAGGGACAATTAATTATCGGCCAGCACTTACTTTATGACTTAATGGATGACAGTCATCTCCTTCATTGCCAAGAGGAGTGCACATCCGTAAGCTTCTTATCCAGAGGCTGACTGCGCAGCACATCCCTCCTCCGCACTGTACATCCCTTTCACAAGCCTGGAAATAAAAATAAAGCAAACAAAATGCTTCATGTAACAAAGGAAGAGCAACAATAGCAAACTCTGCAGGAATGCCATTATGTGTAGTCCTTGTCATGCCAGAAAATATCTACAGAAACCTGAACAGGAGGTCACAAGTATTTTACTGATCTGCACAATGAGAGTGCTGTTTACAATATTACAGAACTATGGAGATATGTGGGGGCTCAGGTGGGCTCTAAACATCTTTAAATAACAAATTGAACAGAGGTCATACTTTGAGCTCCACAGTCCTTGAATGATGAGGTACAATGGCTTTACTTACCCCATTATAGGACAGTGTTTCTACTGGATAAAGGGGGCCCTTCCTGTGGCTCTTATTATTATCCTTTTTGTGGTTTACATTTTTGAGCCCCTCTCTTTGTGGTGGTCTATATTTTTAAGCCCCTCCCCCTGCAGTGGTCTATATTTTTTAGCCCCGCCCCCTGTTATGGTCTATGTTATTCAGTCCGTTCCCCTGAAGTGATCTATATTTTTGAGTCTCCTCTTCATTGAGGTTCATTTTCTTGAGGCAAATCTCCTGTTGTGGTCTATGTTATTTGTTACCACTTTCTGTTGTGGTCTATATTTTAGAGTCCTGCCCCTGTTGTGGTCTATATTTTAGAGTCCTGTCCCTGTAGTGGTCTATATTTTAGAGTCCTGCCCCTGTTGTGGTCTATATTTTAGAATCCTGTCGCTGTTTGGTCTATATTTTAGAGTCCTGCCCATGTTGTGGTCTATATTTTAGAGTCCTGCCCATGTTGTGGTCTATATTTTAGAGTCCTGCCCATGTTGTGGTCTATATTTTATTCCCTTTAACTATGAAGGTAATTACATAGTATATCAAGGGGACTGGAAAATTACAGATCGGAGGATCTCCCTCAGTGTCTGATGTAATTATAAGTAGAAAAGTCAATTAACGTTCTGCAAAAAAAAAAAAAGCAAAAATAATTGTTCCTTTAATCTCTGCAGGATGAAAACATGGTCAGCTTCATCAAAGGAGGAATCAAGGTCAGGAACAGCTATCAGACGTACAAGTGAGTATCTGAGCTCCGGCGACTGCTCTATAGGGAGATCCCAGGACATATAGCGGGTCACACATCACAAGTAGCAGGGTGTATCCACGCATATAACTAGGGTCTAGTATGTAATATCTCTATTTGGCAGGAATAGTTGTCATATGGCCACATATCTATAAACAGAAAATTAACCCCTATTTTATAATGATAACCATCAGAATAGTGAGTGCAGCTCTTGAGTATAATACAGGTTGGAACTCAGGATCAGTACAGGGTAAGTAATGTCATGTATGTACACAGTGACTGCACCAGCAGCAGAATAGTGAGTGCAGCTCTGGAGTATAATACCGGATGTAACTCAGGATCAGTACAGGATAAGTAAGTACATTGAATACTTATCCTGACTGATCCTGAGTTACCTCCTATTATACTCCAGAGCTGCACTCACTATTATTGCTGGAGCGTGAAAGGGTAAGTAAAATTTGTTACAATAAGCATATTTTCCTAAGAAATACAATTTTAAAATAGATTTTTCGTGCATGTTAAGGTAGGAAATCCTTCTTAACTGATATATAATCACTCTAGAGCACCTCTGAGTGTTTTTTCCCCTGCATGTGATTTTGTTTTTCCATTCACATCACCTGAAGAGGGATGAGATAGAAACAGAAATGAAATAACCTGGTAAATGAGCTTCTCAGAAACGGGATTCTGTGCCTAATTTCTCCCACAGCCAATGATGATGGGAGCTGAGGCTGATGGGCGGGGGTGCGGAGTGTGGCTCCCTGTTCTCACCTGTGATTGGCACCTACTACATCGTTGATTGCTAAGATTATATCTTGCTCTCTCTGAGTAATGGAGGTCGGTTCTGAATGCGGAAGCCGAAGCTTTTATAACAGCCAGGAAGAAATTGGAGCAAAACACACCAAGTCACAAACTCAATTTCTTCAGGCTCTTGGAAGTCTCTCTCAGACCCATCATTACCTGAAGCATACTTCTGTTGAATTTTTGGGCTCACCGTGACTTCCCCCAGAGCTTCACGTTGGAAAGATATCATTTACTACTTCAAACTTCTCTTACTTATTATGAGAAGAGTACAGTTTACTTGTACACAGTGACTGCACCAGCAGCAGAATAGTGAGTGCAGCTCTGGAGTATAATACATGATGTAACTCGGGATCAGTACAGGATAAGTAATGTCATGTATGTACACAGTGACTGCACCAGCAGCAGAATAGTGAGTGCAGCTCTGGAATATAATACAGGATGTAACTCAGGATCAGTACAGGATAAGTAATGTCATGTATGTACACAGTGACTACACCAGCAGCAGAATAGTGAGTGCAGCTCTGGGGTATAATACAGGATGTAACTCAGGATCAGTACAAGATAAGTAATGTCATGTATGTACACAATGGGGCACATTTACTCACCCGGTCCTGTCGCGATCCCACTTTGCGTTGTCCGACGAGGATTCGGGTCCGGGGTCATTCACTAAGTCCGTGCGCCCGTGTTCCTGCATCCGTCGCTTCCGCGATCAGGTCCTCCGGAGTTCACCTTCTTCTTCCTGGTGCATGTGAGTGCTGGATCTTGCGACACAAATCCGTATCCGTCAGGTTGTCCAACGGCCCGCCCCCCGATTTCTGTCGCATGCAAGCCGGCGCCGATGCGGCAAAATCCGATCGCGTGCACCAAAATCCTGGGGCAATTCGGCGCAAAACGGTAATCGTCGGGAAACCCCACGAAAATGCGTCCGGCGGACCCTTACTAAATGAGCCCCAGTGACAACACCAGCAGAATAGTGAGTCCAGATCTGGAGTAAAATACAGGATGTAACTCAGGATAAGTAATGGCATGTCTTCTTATATTTGTTATCCATGGGCTTCTTTCTTCTAAAATCAACTATTAACGTTATGCTTATGAGTCTTAAGGACTCAGAATGGTCGCTACCAGAGCCCCTCCGTGCTTTAGCTTCACAAACTGTTACATTGTGCAAGAACACTCCCCCCCCCCCCCAACTTTCTGCTGAAACTTCCTCTACTGCAGTGGAGGAGTTGACACTAGAACAGCCTGTGAAGCTATAGCATTGAAGGACTCTTGTAACACCTCCCGCAGGGGCCTTTTGGCTAGTGATGGGAATTACGGCTCTTCTTAGTGAGCTGGCTCATTAGGCTCCTGAACGGCTCCCTATTAAATATATAATAGGGAGCTGCAGGCTGGTCAATCACCTCACACCACACCACTTTTAACCTGAGTGTATCGGGTAAAAGGGGGCGTGGTGAGTCGGTTAGAGGCGGGGAGGCGGCTCCTCTCGTTCGCAAACTACACATCACTACTTCTAGCTCATTAGCATGATTCTAAAAGTTGATATTAGAAGGATGGAGGCAATGCATAACAAATATAAGAAGATTACCACTGTCACGGTACCTAGATCTATGAGTAAGTGTCCCTGGTTTATCATGATGGATTTTGATGGTAGATTTCTTTAAAGGGGTTATCCGGGTATAAAAAATTTCTTATGGCCAGGCTGGGGAGGGCTAGTTAAACATAATAAACATGTACTTACCTCGTTCGGCACCGCTGATGTCCCGCGCCAAGGTCCCTTCGATCCGTGCCCCTGTTTGTTTACAGGGGCACGGAAGCCGCGCACAGGGAGCTGTGGACGGCTCCTCCCATCCGTCCCTATCTCTCAGTGCGCACTTGTAATGAAACCGGCGCACAGTGAAGACCGTCCGCGGCGCGGGGTATACAGGGGGACAGGCGGGTGTACAGTGAGGACAGGCGGGTGTACAGGAGGACAGGCGGGTTGGGTATACAGGAGGAACAGGCAGGTATACAGAGGACAGGCATGGTCTTACAGGGGACAGGCAGGTATACAGGGGGGACGGCGGTATACAGGGGACAGGCAGGTATAAGGGGGACAGGCAGGTATACAGGAGGACAGGCAGGTATACAGGGGGACAGGCCGGTATACAGGGGGACAGGCAGGTATACAGGGGGACAGGCAGGTAAACAGGGGGACAGGCAGGTAAACAGGGGGACAGGCAGGTATACAGGGGGACAGGCAGGGATACAGGGGGACAGGCAGGTATACAGGGGGACAGGCAGGTAGACAGGGGGACAGGCAGCGTATAAAGAATAAGGGGGCAAATCGCAGGTATACAGGGGGACAGGAAGTATCAGGGGGACAGGCAGAGTATACAGGAGGGACAGGCAGGTATACAGGGGGACAGGCAGGGTATTACAGGGGGGACAGGCAAAGTATACAGAGGTCTGGTAGCTTATAACAATGAGGGTGTGATAGACAATCTCAGTATCAGGAAGTCTCGGAGGGTCCTGCAGAGTGCTGCCGTCCTGTCCTTCTGCTCACTCTTCAAGATACTGACTGTAGTGCCTAAAAGGTGTTCTGCCAGGGGGCACAGTGCCAAGCCTGCCCCATGCCACATTCACCTTGACGACTGCAGCCAGTGCAGGGGATGAGCGGGTGAAGTCACTCCCTACTGACCGCGCCACGCTTGCCACTCACCCGCGCTGTTCTGCACCTTGGTGCGAGGCTGTCTGACCAGAACCTGGATCTTCTCCTAATTCCCTTCAGCCCGCAGGCTGCAGACGCTCAATCTCAGGCCTCCAGATTCAGGTGAGACTGGGACAGCCGGGCGGCCATGACGCTGTCTCACCGGGCACAGGCGGCGCTGACCACAACATATGGTGCAGAACAGACCGAACGTCTGCGCCCACCGGCAGGGCCCGGGGGGGGCCCCCCCCTAGTGTCTTAGAGTCGGGCCCCATAGGGCAGTAACCAGTGGTATGCCCTATCGGCGGGCCCTGGTGTCATCACCCGGGACAGCGGCGCTGACCACACATATTGTTGCAGACAGACCGTACAGTATGCGGCCCACGGCCGCGGCCCACGGGCCCCCCCCTGTGCTTAGAGTCCGGCCCCATAGGGCAGCTACCAGTTGTACCTGCCCTATCGGGCGGCCCTGCTTACAACAATGAGAGATAGGGACGGATGGAGGAGCCGTCACAGATCCCCTGTGCGTGGCTTCCGTGCGCCCCTGATAAAACAAAAACAGGGCACGGTATCGAGAAGGGGACCGCTGCGCGGGGACATCGCGGTGCCGCGACGAGGGTAAAGTACATGTTTTTATTATGTTTAACTAGCCTCCCCAGCCTGGCCAATAAGAAATTTTTAACCCGCGATAACCCCTTTAAAGAAATTACATAAAACTCATCATGATAAACCAGGGACACTTACTCATAGATCTAGGTACCGTGACCGTGGTAATCTTCTATTTATGTGTGTTTGTTTCTTGCATTGCCTCAATCCATTTATATCAACTTTTAGAATCATTGGCTAAGGAGCTAGAAGTACGTTGATGTGTAGTTTTGCGAACGAGAGGAGCCGCCTCCCCGCTCTAAACCGATCACCACGCCCCCTTTTACCCGATAACTCAGGTTAAAAGTGGTGTGGTGTTGGTGTGAGGTGAATTGATGACCAGCCTGCCAGCTCCCTATTATATATTAATAGGGAGCCGTTCAGGAGCCTAAGGAGCCAGCTCCACTAAGAAGAGCCGTAATTCCCATCACTAGCCAAAAGGCCCTGCGGGAGGTGTTTACAAGAGTCCTTCAATTGCTAAGATTTCAAAGGCTGTCTAGTGTCAACTCCTCACTGCAGTAGAGGAAGTTTCAGCAAAAGTTGGGGGGGGGAGTGTTCTTGCACATGTAACAGTTTGTGAAGCTAAAGCACGGAGGGGGGCTCTGCGTTAGCGACCATTCTGAGTCCGAAGACTTTTTTCCCATAAGCATAACGTTAATAGTTGTTTTAAGAAGAAAGAAGGCCCATGGATAACAAATAAGAAAGGACATGCCATTACTATCCTTGAGTTAATCCTGTATTTTACTCAGATCTGACTCACTATTCTGCTGGTTTTGTCACTGGGGCCTCATTGTAAGGGTCCGCCGGACGCATTTTCGTGGGGTTTCCCGAACGACGATTACCGTTTTGCGCCGAATGCCCCAGGAGTGTGGTTGCACCGCGATCGGATTTGCCGCATCGGCGCCGCTTGCATGCGACAGAAAAAAAAATCGGGGGGCGGGCCGTGGGACAACCTGACGGATACGGATTGTGTCGCAAGATCCAGCACTCACATGCCACCAGGAAGAAGAAGGGAGAAGGTGGTGAACTCCGGAGGACCTGATCGCGGAAGCACGGGATGCAGGAACACGGGCGCACGGAACTTAGTGAATGACCCGGACCCGAATCCGCGTCGGACAACGCAAAGTGGGATCGCGACAAGGACCGGGTGGTTAAATGTGCCCCATTGTGTACATACCATGACATTACTTATCTTGTACTGATCTGAGTTAATCCTGCATTATACCCCAGAGTGCACTCAACTATTATTGCTGCTGTCGGGTAGTCACTGTGTACATACATGACATTACTTATTCCTGTATGATCCTGAGTTACATCCTGTATGATTTCCAGAGATGAACCACATTCTGCTGCTGTTGGTGCAGTCACTGTGTACATACATGACATTACTTATCCTGTAATGATCCCGAGTTACATCATGTTATTATACTCAGAGCGCACTCAATATTTGCTGATGGTGCAGTCCCTGTGTACATTACATGACATACTATCTGTACTATCCTGAGTTACATCCTGCTTATACTACAGAGCTGCACTCACTATCTGCTGTGGTGCAGTCACTGTGTACATACATGACATTAATTATCCTGTAATGATCCTGAGTTACATCCTGAGTATACTCCAGAAGCTGCACTCACTATTCTGCCTGCGGTGCAGTCACTGTGTACAGTACATTGAATACTTATCCTGACTGATCCTGAGTTACCTCCTATTATACTCCAGAGCTGCACTCACTATTATTGCTGGAGCGTGAAAGGGTAAGTAAAATTTGTTACAATAAGCATATTTTCCTAAGAAATACAATTTTAAAATAGATTTTTCGTGCATGTTAAGGTAGGAAATCCTTCTTAACTGATATATAATCACTCTAGAGCACCTCTGAGTGTTTTTTCCCCTGCATGTGATTTTGTTTTTCCATTCACATCACCTGAAGAGGGATGAGATAGAAACAGAAATGAAATAACCTGGTAAATGAGCTTCTCAGAAACGGGATTCTGTGCCTAATTTCTCCCACAGCCAATGATGATGGGAGCTGAGGCTGATGGGCGGGGGTGCGGAGTGTGGCTCCCTGTTCTCACCTGTGATTGGCACCTACTACATCGTTGATTGCTAAGATTATATCTTGCTCTCTCTGAGTAATGGAGGTCGGTTCTGAATGCGGAAGCCGAAGCTTTTATAACAGCCAGGAAGAAATTGGAGCAAAACACACCAAGTCACAAACTCAATTTCTTCAGGCTCTTGGAAGTCTCTCTCAGACCCATCATTACCTGAAGCATACTTCTGTTGAATTTTTGGGCTCACCGTGACTTCCCCCAGAGCTTCACGTTGGAAAGATATCATTTACTACTTCAAACTTCTCTTACTTATTATGAGAAGAGTACAGTTTACTCTGTCCCCCTGTATACCCGCCTGTCCCCCTGTATACCCGCCTGTCCCTCTGTATACCTGCCTGTCCCTCTGTATACCTGCCTGTCCCTCTGTATACCCGCCTGTCCCCCTGTATACCCGCCTGTCCCCCTGTATACCCGCCTGTCCCCCTGTATACCCACCTGTGCCCCTGTATACCTGCCTGTCCCCCTGTATACCCGCCTGTCCCCCTGTATACCCGCCTGTGCCCCTGTATACCCGCCTGTCCCCCTGTATACCCGCCTGTCCCCCTGTATACCCGCCTGTG
>CM033649.1:90182133-90204741 GCA_019512145.1 Engystomops pustulosus
CGCCTGTCCCCCTGTATACCCGCCTGTCCCCCTGTATACCCGCCTGTGCCCCTGTATACCTGTCTGTCCTCCTGTATAGGTGACCATACACTATGGCCATTTGTGTATCCTACACACCTGCATGCGGCTCCAGAGAATCGGGGGATCAGTGGGATGACAACCCTCATTTTCCCTGGTACATAGATCTAGCTAACGACTCTCAGTGGAGTTGATCAAAAAGCCTCAAAAATTACCTGTGTTTGGTGCCCCCAAAAAACCACATGATGTCGGTCACATGACCTCTCTCCATAGAGCGGCTTTAGCTGTAGAGAAAGATTCAACCACAAAAATCAGATTTGCGCTGGTTACCACTGGAATGGGATGCGTGTCACCAGACACGTCCTGGGGGTATGTTCACGAGTGTGGTGTGGGGTGGAGGCGCCGGGGGCCGCTGGTTAAGTGCGCAGTGCGCTGCGTACAGTTCTTTCATGCTTACCCTGCCGCCAGCGTCGCGTCGGTCTCTGCGCGCTTCCTCCTGGGCTGGCTGTGTGATCCCGCGAGATCCAGTGCTGGGTCACAGGTCTCGCGGGATCACACACTGTCTGCAGGAGAAGAAGGCGCGCGCAAACATTGTTGCATTTACTTTATCCATTGAATGCTGATGCTTATTTATTGGCATTCTTGTGACTACACACTTATAGATGCATGCATCTAATAAAGTTATTTTTATAGTGTGGTACATGAGTATTTTGTCTTTATATATATCCCTTGTTTAAAGGGAATCAAGCACCAGGTGCACAGCATAGTACCTGAAGGTATCATGCTATGCCCCTGATGACCCTGACTTCAGCACTGTAAGTTCCATCAAAATGGCCTCTATGGTTATCCTTTAATGCTTTTATAAAGAATTATGTTAATTACCAGCTTAGGAGCAGTGGGAGTGCTCCAGTGCACCTAAGGGCTCCTTATGTCACCCAGCGGCCAGTCCTGCGGTGATCCGAAATCCCGATACCTGTGCCTGCTCAGCAGCCTCTGTGAATCAGTGTGCAGGTGCTGGGACTTTAGGTTTCCTTGGGGCATGCAATGAACGCTCCTTCTTTTCCTTCCCATTGGTTCTGAGGAAATATGAAGTCCTGACCCTTATGCAGTGATTCACAGAGGTTGCTGAGCAGGCACAGGTACCAGGACTTCAGATTACCTCAGGACTGGTGGCAGGGTGACGTAAAGAGCCCTTAGGTGCACTGGAGCACCCCCACTGGTAATTAACACAATTCTTTATTAAAACATTAAAAGATAGTGGCGGCCCTAGCAATTGCACTTTATAATGTTATATTTGTTATATGTTGTCTGTTAAACACTTTTATATGTTTACTGTTCACCATGCTTTAGTTTTTGATGCCATATTTGCACTATAATAAATATACTTGACCAAAAGTATGACTCCTATTGGCAATCTACCAGAAGAGTGTGCCTTGTCGTAGCAACAGGCCTCAAACCCTGTTTGTGAAAGGTCACTGCGGGGGGCAGGAGGCTTGTTCGGTTTTGGGGTGTGTTGGGGCCCAGACACTTTTGCTGTATGGGGCCCCGAATTTCCTGATGGCTGCCCTGGTTGTAAGCGCTGGGAGATGGTGTCGCATGGGAGCATCCGGCCGGCCGGAAGCTCCCTGTGCGCACTTGTAATGAAACCGGCGCACAGTGAAGACCGTCCGCGGCTACCTTTCTTAAGATCAATATCGCAAACCTCTGGAAAGAGAGGGCTCATCCGTGGGTATACTCCTGCAGGGGATGGTTTCGGCCTTTCTTCCAGGAATGGGAGATAGGAGGGCGAGTGAAGGATCTCCGTACACCACATGGGCATCTTCCGGCTTACGCTACCCCGGTTCTGAAGGTGATTCGCCGGTGGGGTCTGGGAATGTGGGAGATCAGGACCATGTCGAGGAAAGTCCTTGACAAAAGGGTTCTGTTGACCCATTTCCAGAAGCCTCTGGCCCTCAGGGATTGCCCAAGTCGGGATCTTGGGGTGGTTTAGGTCTTTTGAATTCCATCAGGATCCCCTTGAAGTTTTGGGACTTGACTTGGCGCTGCTTCCATGGAAAGCTGTGTGTGAGGGACAATCTGAAGTGTAGGAGCTCTGAGGAAAGGGGTTGTCCCCGGGAGGAGTGCGGTGGTCTGCTGGAGAGCATGGACCACTTCCTGCTTCAGTGCCCCTTTAACACAGAGGTGTACAACCGGGTGGGCGCTTCCATCCATTGGCCCGGGTTGGCCGGTCTCTCCTATGCGGAGTGGGCCTATGGAGCATTCAGAGGCCTGGGTGGCTGGGACCGCTGCACGTTATTCCTAGTTAGTCTAGTGGTCAGGTACCACACGTGGAACGCACGGTGCTTAGTATCGACGCAGCGTAAAATCCTCCCGGTGGATGAGGTGGTTAGGAACATTCTGGGTGACCTGGTGAAGGTGCGCTCTCTGGAGTATGAGAGGCTGGGCACGGGGAGGGCCTCTCTCCTTTGGAGGGGGTTCTCCTTTAGTGTCCCTTAGTCTGTCATCTCCGCTCCTGGTGTTGGGCTGAAGCTGACACTGTAGATTTTTGTTTTGTATCTGAGGTTATAGAGATGTAAGGCTTGCAGGCGCCGAACCTGGGCTTTATGTGGTTGGTTTGTTATATGTTGATATGTTTAATGTGTTTGTATTTTGTGTACAGTGTGTATTTATGTAGTTATAGTTGATGTGTATATAGCTTGGTTGGTTTTTGGGGTGTTGGTGTTAGGGTGTTAGGTTGGGAGGGGGGTGGACGGGATTTGGACAATATGATCCTGGGCACTGGTCTGGACTATATAGCGCGAACTTTGGACGTTAGACCAGTGTCTGGGTGGGAGGGTGATGGGCGTGGGATTTAGTTAGTTATATTTAATGTTTTTATTTCCTGTTTGTCTTTTTTTTGCTGTGTATTCTTTAGTTATTTATGGAAAAAAAAGACAAACAGGAAATAAAATTAGGTGGTGGGATTGGGTGAAGGTTTTGTTTTATAATGCTGATTGTGTGGTGTGTGTGTGGCTGGGCCAGGAGATTTTTGTAAGTCTCTTTTAGTTTGTATTATTGTTTTGTTATTATTATTATTGTTTTGTTTTGCCAGAAGTTATGGCTTGATTTATGTTTATTGTTGTAATGTTTTTCATTTTTATATATAAAATAAAAGATTTACAGGATGTAACTCAGGATCAGTACAGGATAAGTAATGTCATGTATGTACACAGTGACTACACCAGCAGCAGAATAGTGAGTGCAGCTCTGGAGTATAATACAGGATGTAACTCAGGATCAGTACAAGATAAGTAATGCCATGTATGTACACAATGGGGCACATTTACTCACCCGTTCCTGTCGCGATCCCACTTTGCGTTGTCCGACGAGGATTCAGGTCCGGGGTCATTCACTAAGTCCGTGCGCCCGTGTTCCTGCATCCGTCGCTTCCGCGATGAGGTCCTCCGGAGTTCACCTTCTTCTTCCTGGTGCATGTGAGTGCTGGATCTTGCGACACAAATCCGTATCCGTCAGGTTGTCCAACGGCCCGCCCCCCGATTTCTGTCGCATGCAAGCCGGCGCCGATGCGGCAAAATCGCGTGCACCCAAATCCTGGGGCAATTCGGCGCAAAACGGTAATCGTCGGGAAACCCCACGAAAATGCGTCCGGCGGACCCTTACTAAATGAGCCCCAGTGACAACACCAGCAGAATAGTGAGTCCAGATCTGGAGTAAAATACAGGATGTAACTCAGGATAAGTAATGGCATGTCTTCTTATATTTGTTATCCATGGGCTTCTTTCTTCTAAAATCAACTATTAACGTTATGCTTATGAGTCTTAAGGACTCAGAATGGTCGCTACCAGAGCCCCTCCGTGCTTTAGCTTCACAAACTGTTACATTGTGCAAGAACACTCCCCCCCCCCCCAACTTTCTGCTGAAACTTCCTCTACTGCAGTGGAGGAGTTGACACTAGAACAGCCTGTGAAGCTATAGCATTGAAGGACTCTTGTAACACCTCCCGCAGGGGCCTTTTGGCTAGTGATGGGAATTACGGCTCTTCTTAGTGAGCTGGCTCATTAGGCTCCTGAACGGCTCCCTATTAAATATATAATAGGGAGCTGCAGGCTGGTCAATCACCTCACACCACACCACTTTTAACCTGAGTGTATCGGGTAAAAGGGGGCGTGGTGAGTCGGTTAGAGGCGGGGAGGCGGCTCCTCTCGTTCGCAAACTACACATCACTATTTCTAGCTCATTAGCATGATTTTAAAAGTTGATATTAGAAGGATGGAGGCAATGCATAACAAATATAAGAAGATTACCACTGTCACGGTACCTAGATCTATGAGTAAGTGTCCCTGGTTTATCATGATGGATTTTGATGATAGATTTCTTTAAAGGGGTTATCCGGGTATAAAAAATTTCTTATGGCCAGGCTGGGGAGGGCTAGTTAAACATAATAAACATGTACTTACCTCGTTCGGCACCGCTGATGTCCCGCGCCAAGGTCCCTTCGATCCGTGCCCCTGTTTGTTTACAGGGGCACGGAAGCCGCGCACAGGGAGCTGTGGACGGCTCCTCCCATCCGTCCCTATCTCTCAGTGCGCACTTGTAATGAAACCGGCGCACAGTGAAGACCGTCCGCGGCGTGGGACATCGGCAGCACCGGAGGAGGTAAGTACATGTTTATTGTGTTTAAATAGCCCTCCCCAGCCCGGCCATAAGAAATTTTTTAAACCCGGATAACCCCTTTAATAGTTTTTAGCAATTTGCTTTCCAAGATTTTAGTGGATGTGGTAAGTGCAAAGAAATACTACACTAGAAATACACTGGAAAATTACAACAAAAATGGGGGAAAGGATTTTCACCCAAGAATTTTCAACAGATTTATTGTACGCTCGAGGCGGCAATACTTTGGGTACTATGGCGCAGAGTCTGTGTTTCTGGCACATGGATAGTGCTATAATTTTCACAGGGATGTTAGATGTGGAGCACGGGGTTAAATGATTAGAACACAACCGTAAATGGTGTAACCTAACTCCACATTCATGAAGGTGAAATAGAACTCCATAGACCAGCCGTCACGGGCATGGGTGGTCCTGCGACCCATATGCTGGTGCTCCCGGACTCAGCTTGCAATGTAACTTACCTCTCCTGGCTCCAGCGGCGGTCTCTGCATCTCCCACGGCCCACACGCGTGTCCCTGTCTCCTAGGGTGCGCAGAACCGGCTAGCTGAGATTTTAAGGGCCAGGGTGCCAATAATTGGCACTGGCTGGCCGCCTTCCCTGATAAATTTCTAGCCCCATCCTGTGTCCCCTGCTGGATCTTTGTGCTTCTATGCCTAAGAAAAAGCTTTGTTCCATGATCTTTGCCATTATCCTGATTTCCCGTTGTGATCTCGATTCCGTTCCTAATTCCGATCCTGTGCTGCCTGTCTTGACCTCCTGCCTGTTCCCGAGCACGAGTTTGACTTATGATTCTGTACCTCGCTTTGGCTGCCACCGTAGACAAAGTCGCGCCTGTGGAACGACCTGCTGGTACCACGCTGCAGCAAATCCAAGGCTCTGGTGAAAATCGGGTAACACTTAGACTCCGGCCCCAGGTGTCGGCTTACGTCATCATCCGCGGTGGTCCAGAGGATCCACTACCACTGATCCTGACACCAGCTTTTTGTAGCTTTAAAATTGTGCCAAAAATCTGAATTGGAGTTGGAAAACCTAGAAGGGACAGAAAAATGTCATATTCCCAAGCAATAAATGTGGTGCAACAGGCGCAGCAAAGAAAAAAAATACCATTTTTCTGTTTGAAAGTCAATAATGAATGCCCCCTGTCTTTTATAGGTTCTCATCCAGACATTGGTTTGAACGAAATTCCAACCCATTTCAAGTAAATAGAGCTAAATTGCAATACCAGACATTGGGGCACATTTACTTACCTGTCCTCGCCGCGATCCCCAAGGTGCGTTCCCCAATGATCCTGCTCTGTGCCGCGATCCACGTAGATCCTGCGCCCGACATCCTGCATGTGTCGCTCCCCGCTCAGGGGCGCCGGAGTTCACCTTCTTTTTCCTGGTGCATGTAAGTGCTTGGCTTGCAACACAAATTTGAATGTAAATCCCATGCTTAGCCCGAATCCATCGGATCGTCCGATGGCCCGCCCCCCGATTTCTGTTGCATGTAAGCCGGCACTGATGCGCCAAAATCCAATCGTGTGTGCCAAAAAACCCTTCTAAATGCGCCACACAAGAGAAATCGGCGGATGTTCCGATGATAGTGCAGTCTGCGGACCCTTAATTAATGAGCCCCATTGTCTATGGACAAAAGTGTCGAGGTTTCAGGAAAAAATATGTTGGACCCTATTTCTAATCTCAGATTATCTACATGTTTTAGGGTTTCCATACCATACACAATACAATTACCATTGACTAAACACTCAGAAGGATTGGTTGGGTTGAAAATGACTAAGCTTGACCCTTCTTTCCAAGAATTATCCGCTGTTGTGGAGACTCATTAAATTCCCATAAACATTGGATACTTGGCCGGTTATGCTGAAGTCAACCTTTCCCAGACTGCTTTTTCTTCCATAATTGATAAGATTCCAGGTAAATAGTAATGCTTCCAGGGGATAATATGATGCATCATACAAAAACAATGAGTGGGCCCATTGGTACGCTGCATACCGCCACATGGAGTCCATGTCAGTAGCATTGCTCTGTGCATAGACCCTTAGGCAAGTGACTCAATGTCCATTTCTCTATACACAAAGTTTAATATTTTACCAGCATTGTGTAACCCATCGTGTGGTGACCTCATGAGTCACCTCCATATACACACTGAGTCTCCGGACAGGACATATTAACCAGTTCTCCAGATAACGTTGATACGTAATGATCGGCTTCGTATCGACGGATGAAATATTCTATGACCATGAAACCTCAGAAACAGTAAAAGTGTGTCGTATTCCAGAACTTGGTGAGTTTTCAAGCTTTTCGCTTTTGGATATTCTCAAGGATGTGTGATTCACCCTTCATACCCTGAGTTTTTTTTCGAGATCTGATTCTCGAGGACACATGGTTCTTTACCGAAATTCCACAGCAAAATCTCATCAACCGTTTTGGCAATGTCTTTGGTCACATATTATCCCGAAATAGAAAATGCAATTTTAAAGAGTTTTGGCCAAGAGAATAGAGTCCAACCTTACCTGAGGTCTAGGGAGTCAATGGAGTCCAAAAAACCTCCCAAACCATTTTTAGCAGCAGTTACTTACCTTTATGGTCAGAAACTGAGATAATCATCTTTTTATCTAGGTACGCATCCCCTGGGTACACCGGGGCTACACTGTCCTATCTACGCCCCCCTGAAGACTTTACCTAATTTTCCTCTTCAAATGGGAGAAGGACCTTGGTATCCTATTGACTTCTGAGCAGAGGGAACAGGTCAGAGAAGACTAAAATGATGACCAGGTGGTACAGGGCCCCCCACTTATTGCATAAAATGCTCCCTTATGTTTCCCCACTATGTTTCTTCCTGCAGAGGGCAGTTATTTTGGGGATCCCCCATATGCCATTAGTTCTGGGTTGATGTGGAAGAGATGGTACACGGACTGACTGGCCGTTCCTATAAGAGACGACCCACCTTGGTCCTCTTACACCACACAGATATGTCCCTGCCCAAATATAAGAAGTCAGTGACCAATACTTAGCCAACACTGCACATGCTGTCATCCCAGTGGGGTGGAGATTCTCCTAATCCCTGTCAGTGGCTCTATGGCCAAGCATCGGTAGCAACATATTCCCAATTGATAGTTTATTCCACCCAGGTACAAGTTTTGCAGACCGATTTCATCTTACCCGGATCTCCGGGATCAAATTCTGCTCCACCTCTAGATTTAGGGATCCCTTTGGTACACCACAGTAGAGATGACACCACCGATCCCATAGGAAACTCTCCATCTCTTCTCTGCCTTCAACCCTTTGATTTCTCTCTTACTCTTCATTACACCTGAAGATCACATTTGATAATGTTCTGCCCCTGTAAGGGCTGGTTTGTTATAGGTGGTTATTGTCCACTTTTTTATGTTTTCTGTTTAGCTCTTCTCTGTATGAGAACTGATAAAATTTGACATGTGAAAAAAATCAATGGTTGATATTCGCAGCCTTTATCTGTCTTAAAGGAAATCTACCATCAAAATCCATCCTGATAAACCAGGGACATTACTCATAGATCCAGGCACTGTGACTGTGGGAATCTTCTTATATCAGCTATCCATGGCCTCCTTCCTTCTAATATCAACTTTGATAATGATGCTAATAAGCCTAAAGGGCTGTAGGGCTTGTCATTCTTTATCTTCATAGGCTGTTACAACGAGCCGAGCAGAGTGAGACATGTTCTGCTCATTGTGACACATTGTAAATCTGCAGCACTTAGGGGTTTTGGTAACGTTTCCTAAGCATTTCTCGCTCATTAGCATAATTATAAAAGTTGATTTTAGAAGGAAGGAGTCCATGAATAACATATACAGTCAGTCCCTGGGTTATGTACAAGATAGGGTCTGTAGGTTTGTTCTTAAGTTGAATTGAGTTGTATGTAAGTCAGAACTGTATATTTTATAATTGTAGCCCCAGCAAGAATTTTTTTCGGTCTCTGTGACAATTGGATTTTAAAAATGTTGTGTTGTCATAAGAACCAGGAATAACACTAAAGCTTCATTACAGACACCTGTGATAACTGTTATAGCTGTTTATTGAAGCCTAGGACTCAAGTACATTAATTTAGTAAAATCCTGAGGTCCGTTTGTAACTAGGGGTTGTCTGTAAGTCTGGTGTTCTTAAGTATGGGACCGCCTGTATAAGAGATTACCAGATCTAGGGATCTATGAGTGAGTGTCCCTGGATTATCGTGATGGATTTTGATGGTAGATTTCTTTAAGGCAAATCTAGCATATTAGACTCCACCCTCAGTGCACTTACAGGCTGATTTGCATATGTATAAAAAATTATGATGATATCTCTGCTTTATTTTATGTTAAACAAATATCTTTCTGCTCCTAAATGACAATGTTGCACTTATCTCTTGAAACTGGGAAAAAAAATTTAATTTGAGAAAGGCTGAAAACAGGGTGATTCCCAGTTCCTCTAAATCTGTGCTGACACACGTGACTCCCAAAGAAAAGTGAGTGGAAATACTCACCAGATTTCTTGCCTTTATAAATTTTAGTAGACTAGTACAGAATTCTGATATTACTAATTCTAGTATGTTTTCCATATCAGAATCCGCTTGGAAAATATCTCAATTTTTCTTCCATTGTTTTTACTAGGAATCTGCTCCATGGGATATAAACACCCTACTGAGATACTCCCAACACAAGCTCTTGGAGCCACCCATCTCCTGGATAAGGGAACTTATTGGGGACCTCAACCATACCCCAACCATTCCAATATGCCAGTCAAGACTACAAACCATGGCACCCACGTAAGACTGGTCTCATAGCAAAATTACACAGTTTGGGGTATTTTGAGGGCAGCACGGTGGATTAGTGGTTAGCATTACAGCCTTGCAGCGCTGGGGACTTGGGTTTAATTCCCAGGGTCAACATCTGGAAAGAGTTTGTATGTTCTCTTCAATTTTGCGTGGGTTTCCTCCGGGTCCTCCAGTTTCCTCCCATACTGGTTGGTAGATTAGATTGTGAGCCCCATTGGAGACAGGAACAGATCTGGCAAGATCTGTGCAGCACCGTGGAATCTGTGTTCGCTATAGAAATAAAGAATTATTATTATTTTGCCCATGATAATGTAACACAAAACTGTTGCAAAATTCCGGCAACTACAAATAAGTGTCCATTTATGAGGCTCCTGCTCCATTATGTGGATTTCTACGCACCCAGATGACTAGGACTGTTATAGAAAAGCACTTGCCACGTGTCCGGTCCATTATCAGAGCAGAACTGCAGCTATTGCTACTATTGATTCTTCAGGTTGTAACATTGTTGCTTCTTTTATCGTTCTCTGCTTTTGTCTCCTGGCATCTTTTAACAGAAGATTTTTTAGCCAAGTTTATACCCGAGATGTTTTGCATGACACCTTTGTGATCCGCTGGCAGCTCCTTACATATATCCATGAATTACTAATGCCGAAGAACTTATTGTTCTGCGAGAACCGACAAACATTCTTGTCTGCGTGTCCTTGGTATCAATTGTTCTTCTCTGTAAGGCTGGTAATAAATATCGATCAGAACCGGAAGTATTTGTCCCTGTCCTTGGTAAATATACAGCTTTTCATTTCTGCATTAAGTTGCCTACACAGTGTGAGTTGTTTGCACGTGATCTGACAATGAGTCCAGTGAAGATGCTGTAATGGTGACCTTCATATTCCAGGGTCACCTATATATAGAGAGAAATACACTGGCAACTATTTAATAGGTCAAAGATAATTGAGTTTTTTTTGTATTATTTGTATTATTATTTTTATTTTGTATTTTGTTTTATTTTTTTGTTTAATATATATATATATATATTTCTGTATATTGGAATAATCTGCAACTTTGTATAACATTTTCGTAAAATCTATATTTTTTTTTAGACCACTTACTGCAGGGCAATTAATAACATAACTTATAACTATATTGTTAGCAGCCAGAGGGGTAAGGAGACTGATTCTATACAAGCAGTATAACTTACATGACTACTTCTGTAGTGGAAGTATAAAGGGACTATATTGTCAGGAACCACAGGAGGGAATATATATAGTATGAGTCAGGAAGAAGTCCCGGCACCGCGAGGTGGTGACAAAGCTTGTTCTTTATTTTAAATCCAAGAAAGCAGCTACATCAAAATGGACACGTTTCAGCTCATCTGAGCCTTATTGAACTGACCAGCTGAAAAAGGCTCAGATGAGCCGGAACACGTCCAAGGGACTATATTTGTAGCTGCCAGAGGTGGATGGAAACTGAGGGAATATAGAATTTATATTATCACCACCCAGCAGGGGAGGAGACTGTTGGAATATACACTCACCGGCCACTTTATTAGGTACACCATGCTAGTAACGGGTTGGATCCCCTTTTGCCTTCAGAACTGCCTAAATTCTTCGTGGCATAGATTCAACAAGGTGCTGGAAGCATTCCTCAGAGATTTTGGTCCATATTGACATGATGGCATCACACAGTTGCCGCAGATTTGTCGGCTGCACATCCATGATGCGAATCTCCCGTTCCACCACATCCCAAAGATGCTCTATTGGATTGAGATCTGGTGACTGTGGAGGCCATTTGAGTACAGTGAACTCATCGTCATGTTCAAGAAACCAGTCTGAGATGATTCCAGCTTTATGACATGGCGCATTATCCTGCTGAAAGTAGCCATCAGATGTTGGGTACATTGTGGTCATAAAGGGATGGACATGGTCAGCAACAATACTCAGGTAGGCTGTGGCGTTGCAACGATGCTCAATTGGTACCAAGGGGCCCAAAGAGTGCCAAGAAAATATTCCCCACACCATGACACCACCACCACCAGCCTGAACCGTTGATACAAGGCAGGATGGATCCATGCTTTCATGTTGTTGACGCCAAATTCTGACCCTACCATCCGAATGTCGCAGCAGAAATCGAGACTCATCAGACCAGGCAACGTTTTTCCAATCTTCTACTGTCCAATTTCGATGAGCTTGTGCAAATTGTAGCCTCAGTTTCCTGTTCTTAGCTGAAAGGAGTGGCACCCGTTGTGGTCTTTCTGCTGGCTGGTAGTCCTCATCTTCCTCAAATTTCGATGTACTGTGCGTTCAGAGGCGAGCGAAAATCGTGCGCTTCTTTCGCTACCTTGGTTGTAACGGGTGGCGATTTGAGTCACTGTTGCCTTTCTATCAATTCGAACCAGTCTGCCCATTCTCCTCTGACCTCTGGCATCAACAAGGCATTTCCGCCCACAGAGCTGCCGCTCACTGGATGTTTTTTATTTTTCGGACCATTCTCTGTAAACCCTAGAGATGGTTGTGTGTGAAAATCCCAGTAGCAGTTTCTGAAATACTCAGACCAGCCTATCTGCACCAACAACCATGCCACGTTCAAAGGCCTCAAATCACCTTTCTTTCTTCCCATACTTGATGCTCGGTTTGAACTGCGGAGATTGTCTTGACCATGTCTACATGCCTAAATGCACTGAGTTGCCGACATGTGATTGGCTGATTAGAAATGAAGTGTTAACGAGCAGTTGGACAGGTGTACCTAATAAAGTGGCCGGTGAGTGTATATTCTCAGCTTCTTGAGTGGGGAGGAGACTGGTTCTGTCCAAGCAGGTATGACTGAGAGGACTTATTTTGTACAGAAAATAAGGGTGTATATTGTTAGCTGCCAGAGGTGGAAGGAAACTGAAGGATTCTAAAATATGTATTATCAGCAGTCAGAGGGAGGAGGAGACTGTTGAAATATATTTTGTTAGCTTCTAGAGGGGGAAGTAGACAGATTCTGTCCAGGCAGGTAAGGCTGAGCTGACTTTTTCTGTAGTGGAAGTAAGAATGGACTTTATTATCCGCTGCCAGAGGGGGAAGGAGACTCATTCTGTCCAAGCAGGTATGGTTGAGATGGCTGTTTCTATAGGGGTAGTAAGAAGGAGCTATATTCTCAGTTGCAAGAGGGGAAGAAGACTAAGGGTATAATTATTGTCAGCTGCCAGAAGGGGTAGGAGACTGAGTGAATATTTATTATCAGCTGCCAGAGGGGGAATGATACGGGTTTTGTCCAAGCAGATATGGCTGAGATAACTCCTTCTGTAGGGGATGTAAAAAGACTACATTTTCAGCGGCCATAGGGGGAAGAAGAATATGGGTACAATTATTGTTGACTGCCAGGGGATAAAGGAAGGAAGACCGAACATCTCTACATCCCACTTCTAGTAGCACCAAGTCGGAGATGTAGAAGAAAAAGATGATGAAGGAAGTATTTGCTTTTCCTTTGAATTGTCAGGTAGGTAAGTTATGGGAGGTGGAGGTTAGTTATAGCCAAATATTCAGGCAGAGGTCAAGGCAGATGGAACAGGTTTAGACACAGATACACAGGGTATACTGTACTGTAAATCTAAGCCGTGAAATACATAATCACATGGAACACTAGGAGTATAATAACCATCAGGGGCGCTACTAGAAGGTGGGTCTGGCATAGAGTAACGAAAGGATTGGAACTGTCCCCCAAAATCCCTGAGTGTCACCATAGACACAAGATGATATATATATATATATATATAATATGAATATACGGATGCGTATCATTTCCCTCGGCCGTTTTGTGACTTGTCATGTTAACACATGGTTGGGAATACGTATTTGGCCGCACATTCTCTCTCTCATTTTTTTGATCTCATCCTAAATGAATTAGTCCTTGACTATTTTTTCCTTTTGCGCATTAAAAATACCAATCCAGCGGCTTCCTCTCATCGCGGTGCAGTATTGGCGCCGCTTGTGTCATGTCAGGGCTGAGCGGGTGGGAAGGAATCCTTCACTCGTGCAGAAAGCAAGGACATCCATTCAGCCCTGCAGATGCTTTCTGCTAACAATTTGTACTTGGGTTTATACAATCTGTTCAGGAATGTTAACTAATCGCCTCCAAAATTATCCCAACATACGGCACTGGTGGATACAGGAAGTGCTTCCTTGTTATAGGCAGGTAAAAGTAAATTGTTGCTACTTACCTGCTA
Source organism: Engystomops pustulosus (assembly GCA_019512145.1). Classification (NCBI taxonomy): domain Eukaryota; kingdom Metazoa; phylum Chordata; class Amphibia; order Anura; family Leptodactylidae; genus Engystomops; species Engystomops pustulosus. The sequence goes on from CM033649.1 coordinate 90,195,818, forward strand.
CTTATTTCAATGCTCGCTCCTTGACTGCAGTTTAGTGTTAGATGAAAATTAGGAGCTTGGTGCACCCATGGGGTTCCTTTAGCTATAGCAGCAGTTTGTCAGACCCCGATCTCATCCTTCTTCTTGCAACCCCTCCCTCTCCTGTATCAACACAGATGTTCCCCGTGAAATCTTGTATGGCACACTTACCTGACCCACCGCTGGATAGTTAGGTATCAGACCAGTCCGTGGTCATGGTAGACCCTACTGCCGTGTGATGTGTCAGTGTTAGAAGAGCCTTGGACAGTGGTGGCGAACCTCTGGCACGGGTGCCAAAGGTGGCACTCAGAGCCTTCTCTCTGGGCACCCGCGCCTTCACCCCATCGCAGAGTTCGCCAAACAGGACAATAAGGCCTCTTGTACTCCCAGGCAGCCCAGGACCCTGGAAGGAAGCCACAATAATAATATGAACTTCTCCTTCTTTTTACTGTATTGGTGTCCTCTGGTGCCTATACGATTTAAACCTGTGACAGAGTAGGGAGTAATAAGTTACTGCCTAAATTGTTGCATTGGCACTTTTCAAAAAATATGTGGGTTTTGGTTGTAGTTTGGGCACTCTGGGGCAGATTTATCAAGTGTCTGAAAGTCAGAATATTTCCAATTGCCCATGGCAACCAATCACAGCTCCCCTTTAAAATATTCATGAGCACTGGTGAAATGAAAGCTGAGCTGTGATTGGTTGCCATGGGCAACTGGAAATATTCTGACTTTCAGACTGCTTGATAAATCTGCCCCTCTGTGTCTAAAAGGTTTGCCATCACTGGCCAAGGATCATGGCAAGAGACAGTCAGCAAGTTGCTCACAAGCAAACCAGAAAATAACGGCGAACAAAGCAACTAGTGACTACTGAATTTTAGGAAACTGTGAAAGGATACCAGGTAGTATTGTAATGTACCTGTAAAATGAGAGGTACAAAAAATTATTTTACAGGTGGACCCAAGGCATCCCAGTCCTACGCTACATACATGTATAGAAAGCCCTACCAGTTCTCCTGCTTGTACTGCACACAGTAGAGGATTCTAATATAGGTTTGGCAGTGGCCTGGGGGCCCAAGCCTCCTAGGGGGCCCACGGCCGCCAAAACCACCCACTAAATTTAAAACTGAGAAGGACCTTCACCCATGAAATCCTGGTACATCTGTTCTTGCTCCCAATACACAAGAGCCATTTCAGGACTTTTGAAGGTCCTTCAAAGTTTCTGAAACCGATGATCGAAAGCAGCAGAAGAGACGCTTCCTCCATTCCCCAAGAAACTGATTCTAGTAGCAGATGTAGGAAGTGACTCCAGACTTGTAGGGGCCGTAATATTCATACAGCCCAGAGCCCTTGGCGGTCTTATCCGCCCCTACTGCACGTGTGAAGTCTCCGATAGCATGGGGGAGGGCAATAAATGAAACATTTAATGAAACAAGTGAAAAGATAATGGGGCTCATTTACTAAGGGCCCTGCGGACCGCACTTTCATCGGACATCCCGACAATTTCCGTTTTGCGCCCCTGGGACAGGGATTTAAAAGGGGTTTTCGGCGCACGCGATTGTATTTTGGATTTTTCGTCTTTCATGCGACATAAATCAGGGGGGCGGCCGTCAGACGATCCAACGGATTCGGACAAACCGCGGGATTTAACTTCAAATTTGTGTCGCAGGCCCAAGCACTTACATGCACCAGGAAGAAGAAGGTGAACTCCGGCGGACCAGAGTAGGTAAGCGACACCACCAGGTGACGCTGCTGCGCTGAAGTTCCCCGAGGCCCGCAGGAATGCACAAGCCTATTCCTGGTGAAGGTAAGCGCGAGTCCCGCGACACTTTTTTTTAAAAAAAATGTGGCGGTTTTTCCGAATCCGTCGGGTTTTCGCTCGGCCACGCCCCCAATTTCCGTCGCCTGCATGCCGGCGTCGATGCGGGGCAATACAGGGAAAATCGGAGCAAATCGGAAATATTCGGGTAACACGTCAGGAAAACGCGAATCGGGCCCTTAGTAAATGACCCCCAATCTGATGGTAGGTGTCCTTTAATGCAGACCCAAGACCCATTAATTACCCATAGATTTATTTTATGCTTTTTTTTGTTACATCTTTCTCAATGCAGATAAAATAATCCGTTCCACGGTTATCAACAAGCTGTTGCCAACAAAGCTCAAGTTTTATAATTAACCCCTTAACGCCGCAGCCCTTTTTCGTTTTTGCGTTTTCATTTTTCACTCCCCACCTTCAAAAATCTATAACTTTTTTATTTTTCCATGCACAGAGCTGTATTATGGCTTATTTTATGCATAACAAATTACACTTCAAAATGGTGGTATTTAATATTCCATGCCGTGTACTGGGAAGCGGGAAAAGAATTCCAAATGCAGTGAAATTGGTAAAAAAAAAACCCATTTGTGCCGTTTTCTTGTGGGCTTGGATTTTACGGATTTCACTGTATGCCCCAAATGTATACCCCACTTTATTCTTTGAGTCGGTACGATTACAGGGATACCAAATTTGTATAGGTTTTATAATGTTTTCATATATTTGAAAAAATTAAAACCTCCTGTACAAAAAAATTTTGGGGGATTTTGCCATCTTCTGGTGCTAATAACTTTTTTTATACTTTGGTGTTTGGAGCATTGGGTGGTGCCGTTTTTTGTGGATTTTGATGACGTTTACAATGTTATCATTTTTAGGACTGTGCGACCTTTTGATCACTTTTTATTGAATTTTTTATTTTTTTAAAAATTACAAAAAAGTGGCATTTTCGACTTTGTGTGCGATTTTCCGTTACGGGGTTATCATATTTTTTTATAGATTGCGGGCATTTTATAGATTGCGTCGATACCTAATGTGTTTATGATTTTTACTGTTTATTTATATTTATATCAGTTCTAGGGAAAGGGGGGTGATATGAGTTTTTAGGTTTTTTTATTATAATTTTTTTTTTAACTTTTTTTTTTTCTTTTTACTATTTTTCAGACTCCCTAGGGTACTTTAACACTAGGTTGTCTCTACGATCCTATCATATACTGCCATATTACTGTACACATTGGGGCAGATTTACTTACCCGGTCCATTCGCGATCCAGCGGCGCGTTCTCTGCGGAGGATTCGAGTCTTCCGTCGATTCACTAAGGCAGTTGCTCTGACGTCCACCAGGTGTCGCTGCTGCGCTGAAGTTCATCTGAGTGCACTGATTTCACCAAGCCGGGCCGAGTGCAGGTAAGTGCGTGTCAAGCGACACTTATTTTTTTTTAAATGCGGAGGTTTTTCCGAGCCTGTTGAATTTTTGTACGGCCACGCCCCCAATTTCTGTCACGTGCATGCCGGCGCCGATGCGCCACAATCTGATCACGTGCACCAAAATCCCGGGGCAATTCAGGGAAAATCTACGCAAATCGAAAATTTTAGGATAACCCGCCGTAAAAACGTGATTCGGGCCCTTAGTAAATGACCACCATTGTAATGAATAGGTTAACCCAAAGTAGCCTCGGGTCTTCGGGAGACCTGAGGCTACCATGGTAATCTTCTTATATTTCTTATTGATGGCCTCCTTCTTCTAAAATCAACTTTTACAATTATGCTAATGAGCTATTAGGGCTCTGGGGGGCATTACCAGAGCCCCTCTGTGCTGTAGCTTCACAGGCTATTACACTTTCTCATTTATTTTTCACTCACTCTTGGGCTTCCTGCTGTGATCCATGTTTCGTTTTTGTGATCCGTGTGTCATCAGTGCATAATCCATTCCAAGCTCTTTGTCCGCAAAAACAGTCCATGTCATAAGATTGGCAAATGATGGGGCACATTTACTTACAGTGACGCCGGAGTTCACAGAAAGTGCATTGTCCGTGTATAATGCGGCGTGCTGTGATTCACTAGGATCGTGCGCCCGATATCCTGCATGTGTCGCTTCCCCGCTCAGGTCCGAGTTCTCCTTCTTCTTCCTGGTGCATGTAAGTGCATTGTCTTGCGACACAATTTGAAAGTTAAATGGCGCGCTCAGTCCATATGAGTCGGACCAATCGCGGCATGACCCCTAATGTGTGCCACATGGAAGCCAGCGCAGCTGTGCCACAATCCGATCACATGTGCCAAAATCCCGGCGCGGACACTTCTTAAATACCTGTGCAAGCCATGAGCAGCGCAACCCTTAGTAAATGAGCCCCAATTACATTATTTTAGCATCTCTAGAGGAATCACATGATTGTGTTATGTATAAAGTAATCTGCAAATATGGACAGAGTGCGGATGACACCTGTGTGTCATCCGTGTGTCGTCCGTTTTTTCACAATCCCTTAGACTTCTATGGGAAAGCTCAAGCTGCGAACACAGGCAGAAATAGGAACTGCTCTGAGTTCCCAACATCTTCCACAAGGATCCATGAAAAAACCATCCATGTGAATGCGTCCATTGGAAGCAATGTAACAGTGTGACGCGGATTAGCCTTAGGCCAGCAGCAGATAAACGTTGCCCATATGTTGACCCAATCCCATGGATTTAACGTATTGCACAGAAATACGATGCAAGGACTCCCTGTCTGCCAGCCAAATGTCAGAGCCACATTGTTGCAGTTCTTACAGCGCCAGCGGACAGGGAGTCCTTACATCGTATTTCTGTATGACGCAAGGACTCCCATCCTGGGCAATCCGTGAAGTCTGTACAATTGGGGGCAAAAAACTCTCCCGCAGACTGAACACATTCATCTGCAGCCGGCCCTACCCCACAAAAACAAAATATTCGTATATTCCTTGGAAGCCATCAACAAGCTGCTGTTAATAGATCTAGTTTTTTATTATGAATTTCTTTTATTCATTTTTTGTTTAATAAAATTTGACTCCACGTAGACAAAATGATTTATACTTCGTTATATTCAATTTTACATCGCACTGATTTTATGTCTATTATTCAGAGAACATATTTCCTGCCATTTAAATACCACGTGTAGGATGTAGGGGTGGAAGGTGAACCTCGCCCTCTCCGCGGGGTCACTCGGCGTCTTGTATTCATGATGTAAAAGCTCGTTACGTAGCGACCTTGAGAGAGAATCGCACAGGACGTAGAATTCCATCACTGGGAGAATATAATGCGAATCCACCGCGCTGCCGAGATAACCGGTGTCAAGGTACCGCAGCATCACAGAACAATTACCCGGTGCCAAGGCTGCACTTCCTGGCAGGTGACGCCTCCGTCATGCCGTGCGGATGGAAAGACGTCTCTGTGCGAATACGATTTTTTATTTAAGGTTTTCTATATTTGCATTCACAAGTATATATATATTAAATATTTTTCACTTCCCATCATTTAATTTTTCAGTTTACAAAACTGTAGGAGGACTTGTTTTTTACAAGGTAAGTTGTGCTTCCTAGTGGCGCCATTTAAAGGAAATCCATCCTGATAAACCAGGGACACTTACTCATAGATCCAGGCACCGGGACTGTGGTATCTACTTATATCTGTTATCCATGACCTCCTTCCTAAAATCAACAAAATTATACTAATGTGACACAAGGAATCTGGGGGCATTACCAGAGCCCCTCTGTGCTGCAGCTTTAACTATATTGCACTTTATTGCAGTATATAGGATTTTTACACTATTCAATATTAATTAGCCAACTACTCGAACCAAGGAACTGCTTCCCTCATCTCCCCCAAAAGTGAAAGTACCGTATTTTTCGGACTATAAGGCGCAGAAAAAATCCTTTGATTTTTTCAGAAATCAAAGGTGCGCCTTATAGTCCAGTGCGCCTTATATATGATCCGTACTTACAGACAACAGCTGCCTTGAACTGTGCACAGGTCTGCCACCTGCTGGTCATTCATCCTTATAATCAGTTGCGCCTTATACTCCGGTGCGCTTTATATATATGAACCTAGACGTTTTAGCAGGCATTTGTTGATGGTGCACCTTATACTCCGGTGCGCCTTATAGTCCGAAAAATACAGTAGCTTCAAATGCATAAATCTGACACCTGTTGGTACCAGTGTTGGGGTCCAGTATCTTTTGGGGGTTCCAGTGTATCCGATCTTTACTGGTCAGTGGTCAGCAAGTGATTTTGTGGATAGTGGAAAACTTTTATACATCCTCTTTAGCAGCAGTGGAAATCCTGCTCCTGCCCTGATAGTTTGTTACAATGTATCAGTGCAGGCATTAAGCTTATTCCCGCTAACGACTTAGGTAAATAAAAAATTACTTTTCCCCAACATAATGAATCATCGTTCACCTTCCTGTCTGAGCTGATGCGTCACCTGTTTGTCTCTGGTTACATTCGAGTTGTGGAGACTCCATGCTCAGAGGCCTCCAGGTTGATATGATATTTAAAGGGGATGACCACTTTACCTCATTGGTTTTTGTAATGTGGGTGTAAGGACTATTTCTCTTTGGAGTTGTGTTTCATGTCCGTGGTTCAATGATTTCCACAGATGCCTCACAAAGCCATTGATCTTTACAGGTGTTTTCCCATTGGCTTGTATTTTCACTGATCCGTTGTCCGTGGAAAAAAAATTATGAAACGCTGATTATGGAATCCAGCTAACAAACAATCCATAATTTTCATACAAATATGATGATTCCTTTATTTCATTCTTTTAAAAGCCATGAAAAACAAAGCATAGAGAACGCACAGCCACAGCTCACAGTCTACGCGTTTCGGAAAGATTCCTTAATCATAACACAGCGTGGTACATGAGTGGGTGTGTTTAAACATGAGTGGGTAATGTCCTGGCCCCAGATGAGCCGGGAAGCTGTTGAAGGGTCTGTGGTGCTGGCGCAGACACCCATCTTTCTGTTCATGGATCCCTCTGTGGCAATGACTGCTAAAGATTTCCTGGCTGACGCTGCCCATCCTCCGGGGAACAATGTTCCAGTGACTTGCTGAGACCGATGACACCCTGGAAGGACTTGCATTTCCAGTTGCTACCACCCGGTGACCTCAGCCGGCTGCTGTTCTTGCTGCACCTCTAGAAGTGGCAGTTTCCCGGAAGGATCCTGCTGCTGATTTATCAGAAGAATAATTCCCTGATGGGCTGAAGCCAACTACCAGGTACTTTCTCTTTGTACATTGCTGATTATTGATATCTCCATTGGGCTGAGCCTATAATCCCCTTATTCATTAAGAACCAGAGACTATCCTGAAACTCTTTCCCCATGTTCTCTAAGACAGAGGCTTTCCTGGACTTATTCCCAGTTGTGCTAGAAAGCACAAGTCCATGTTTGAAGCTGCCTAGGGAGACTGATCACCTCGCCAGGAGATCTCCAAAAGTGGGGAACTTTGTAATTGCAGCTGGGACCACTGCCTGGGAGGGCAAGAGTTAACATATCCATAGCCTATAACCATTGGTATTCTGTGTTGTTATTGTAAATCAAGCTGGAAGCTGTTTGTAGAGTGCTGTCGCTCACTAGTGAACCAGTTAGGGGTGGGGTTAAGTGAACCATTGGCTCACTGAAGGGAGCCGGCTCCTGTCGTTCAAGAGACAGCTTGAACGGCACATCACTTGTCAGCATTTGAGTAGCAACTCTAGTGCTGCTCCTGCAGAGCTGCCATCCAGACCCACTACCAGGAAGCAGAGGTGTCTGACACCTGTAGCCATTCCGGAAACTAAGCCCCAGAGCAGAGGTCCACTGTCTGGACTCGGTTCCATCTACCAGCCCAGCCTGAGGTTATTACCAAGCTGTGAGCAACCCTCCCTATGTATTAATGGGGGAGGCAGAGGTTGTGTATACTGGGGGGGGGGTGTGTTTTTCGGGGGGAGCCTATAAAACTAGGGAAGGGGGGGTGTGCATACGGGGGGGCTGTGTATTACTGGGGGAGGCTGTGTATACTGGGTGAGACTGTGCATATTGCAGGAGGCTATGCATACTAGGGGTAGGATGTGTATACTGGGGGAGGCTGTGTTCATAGCTGGGGGAGGCTGTGTATAGTAGGTACTACTGGGTGTGGCATGGCTCTATACACTGTCTAATGGGATCTGTATATAGGGGCTGGATTTTAAATGGGTGCCTTATATGGAGTACTGTATGTAATTTAATTTGGGAGTATGTATATGGGGGCTCTTATAAATAAATTAGGGGAACTGTATATAAATAAAACATGTGTGGATAGATAATAGGTGGGTGCTGTAGTTTAGGGGGTGTGGTATATATAATTATGGGCACTGTACATACTAAAATTAATTGGGGGGACTATATAAAGTATGTTTTATGAAGGGAATAATAGATAATATATAAGAACACAATCCATTATACTAAAAGTGGACGCAGTGTGGAGTTGTGCTGGATGGAGCTGAAGACATTTCACTGTGAATTCAGCAGAGATAAAACATAAAGTTTTCTTCCTGGTGTAGCAGATTGTCACCTGTACGGTACTAGATACTAGATGCCACTAATGTCTGTCACTGACTGACTACTAGTGTATGAGGTAGCATCACTGGGCATGGGGAGGGGGGGCAGCATTTTCTATTTTCTCCTCAGGCAGCAAAATCGCCCTGCACATGACCCTCCATCTGGGGCATTTGTATGGTCAGGAATGTCTGGCTGATGAGTGACATATCAAGAAAGTGGTACAGAACGTTTCATAGATGGTACATATTCTGCTCCCCACATTTACACACAATACATAAAACACAGGGTAAAGTGGCCGATTCCTTTAAGGGAAGTGCATATAACAAACCATCTAAATGGACCCTGTATGATGGCATATGATGTGCCTATGGGTCTGTATGGACAAACGCATGTCGAATCTACACACATACTGTATATACACATCAAATTTGCACACACATTGTATAGTACATATACATTATGAAATACAGTACAAATAGTATAGATCATATACTTATACATACAGTTTACAATCACCATAAATACACATACATGCAGTATGAACACACCATTTACACATACTACATATACATACTGCA